>VYZV01000436.1:159832-224510 GCA_013401275.1 Pandion haliaetus | reverse complement strand
GGTTGTTGTGACTCTCCCCTCCCCACAGCCCGCGGGCCCTGCCGGAGATGTCTGGGGCGAGGGAGAAGAAGCGGGCCAAGAAGATGAGGAACCAGCCGGCCAGCGTGACCCTTCCCGCAGAGCCGGGACCCTTCCCCGGCGGCGGGAGCAGAGCCTGCCCGCTCTCAGGTACGGCTGGGGGGCCCCGCTACCCAGGGCCGGGGTGGGTGACGGCGGAGGGAGTAGAGTCGTGTTCCCCTCCCCCCCTCCCTCAGGGCTGGGTGTCCCCGTCTCCTCAGCCCCGGTGGCCGGCGATGTGTGCCTGGTGTGGGAGCACCCCAGGGCTTCGTCCCCTGCTGTTGACTCCTTTAGCTCTGGTTCTGCCGTAAATCTCGTCAGTACATGCTTCTCTGCATTATCCCTTAGGTTACACGACAAATGCCTTTCCGGCGACTGCGGTTTCTTGTCTTAAACTGAATTTGAATGTTACACCCCATCCAGTGACCTCCCTTCTCTTTCTGTCAGACCTCGGAGGTGCAGGAGGAGCTGCTTTAGCCTGCTGTCCTTATGATAAACGCACTGTTTTTCCATCAGATCAGCATGCCCAACCGATTTGCCTTTGTGTCTCCTGTATCTATGGAGTAGTATTTATTGGCAGGAGGCAGCAAGGCGTTTCCCTAAAATGGCAGTGTTGCTAGGTCATTTTGTACACGGGTAACCTTTGCAGCTGAAGATTGAAGGATCCTGTCAACCTGTATGCCAGATGCTTTTTTTGTGTGCATGTTTTGACCTGCATCCTGTGTGCTTCAACTGGACTTCGATTTCCACACTCACACCCCCCATTTCATGGTTTTATTTTGTTACCTATATTATTTCTTGAGAAAAAGTACACATAAGAGCAGGGCCTGTTACTGTGAGGCCTTCAGAAGTTGACAAATTGCATCTTTGTGGCTGAACAAAAAAATGCTAAAGTGTCACTGTCTGTGTAGGTGACTGAAGAGTTCCTAAGCAGAGAGAATGACATAGGAAATTATGGTCAGCCCTATCTGAAGACTTTGGAATATCATTACGGGAGTACTGCCAGATTAAACACATTTTTCTAACTTTATTTGTAGCAGGGAACTTCTAAGATTATGTGGTTATGTTTTTCTGTCCTGTTGAATAGCATGCATTTTCTTCCCTATAACATTCTTCTGTAGTGTGAGTGTCTCGGTTTTACAGGGCTATTTTGTAGAAACAGGAAAGACAGCAATCTAAATAAGAGTTATAGAACTATGGATCTACATAGTACCTGAAATAACTTATTTTTTCTTTAGGTCACTAAATACAGTCAGTCACTGTCTTTTGAAACACTCTTCAATCTTCTGACTAAAATATTTAGTTCCTCCATTCCTAGGCAAATGTGATAGTGAAAGGTTGTGTTTGTGATATGAGTTAATTGCTGTCAAGTTACCCTCTCACAATTGACTTGGGCTGTAGGTCTACACAGATTTGCTGAAGCAGCATCTAGCCCTCTCTCCCAGCTATTTCCTTCTCACCTTCACCTCACTGTCTGGACAGTGCTGCTCTCAGCCATGTGGAGAAGCCAGATCAGGGAGTTACTCCACAGAAAAACTAAGTTCTGTTTCCACCCGAAATTATTTTTTCATCTGAATTACTGAAGTTCTGTGTAATGTGTGGTTGCATTGGGGCTGCAACAGTATTGCTGCTGAACGTAAAACTTCGGTTTCATGCTTATTTGAAATGGAAAAAGGAGGTTCTTTGCCTTTTTAAGTTCACATAAATTGATGATGTTGGTGGTGAATCTGCTCCTGGCTGTTCCTCATGCCAATGGTAGCATTTTTGGGACAATGGGATAGGCTTGTTTAAGAAGCTGATCAACCTGAAAACTGATTTTTTTTTTTAATCTCTTACCCCATTTCTCCTGACGCGCAGGTTGATTTTCACTACAGAAGCTCCCCGAACTGTATGGCCCATGTTCCTTCACGCACTTGTCTTGATGCAGTGGGTGGGAATAGCTGTCTGGGCCCTTTTTAGTCCAGTTGTCCAGCATGAGCTGCCTGAGAACCATTTCTCAAGTTGTACTAGAAATCTAACCAAGACTTAACTGAATAGGTTAAATAGAAACTAATGTTTAAATATGGACTTCAAGGCCATCTTAAACTTGAAGTACTGTTAGGTGCTTATCACTTAAGGTATTTCAGTACCTTAGGAAGCTTACTGTAGACTTTAGTTATTTAATTTCAATATTGATTTAAATGCCTGTACCAGAAAAGTAACTTACTGCACCAACATATATGTATCATGCTTACCTTATTTATTGCTGTAACAGAAATACATGTAAGTGAGACAAGAATACATTTGCTTATGGGAAAAAAAAAAAAAGGGGCAAGAAGGAAAATTATTAACTTTGCCGGTTTGGTACTAAAGTCCTGAATAGACAATAGTAAAAATCACTACTGATGTTGTGTAGACCAATTTTAGTCACGTCTTTCCTATTGGGTCTCAGAGTATTGGAGGCAAAGTCTAGATGGGGTAGCATTTTCAGAATGTGCAAAAGTTACTTAATCTACTGCAGGCTTGCTGCAGGACAGTGCAAAAATTTTATTTCTTCCTATAAAAAAGAACTTAATTCTTCTGATGTCTGATGGCTTTTCAGGTGCATACATTAAATATAATAGGAGGAATGCAATCTTATGAGGAAAGATTGCATGTAGTTATCAATAACTCAAACTGCTTTGCATTTCTGTTATCTCTTTTCATCTCTAAACCCTCCAGGAGATGTTCATTCTGAGCAGCAGTATCATCAGCAGAAATTTTCGAATCAGTCACCTGGGCCTTCTTACAGAAAAGACCAGTATTTTCCAAAAGGGCAAAATAGAGGAGAGAGAGGCAGAGGAAGAGGAGGATGGCAAGGAGGACGCCAGAGTGTTTCTGAGGAAATGCCGAAATACATAACAGGTTTGTATATAAGAAAAAGGTCATCATTTATGTGTCCAGGGCAACTTGCTGGTGATGGAGTTTGCTGTCTGTCATTGTTTTTGTGCAAGAACAAAAATTAGAACTGATGCTATGTTCTTCTGTTTTTCCTAATTTTCTCCAAAATGCAGAATTAGTTTTGTGCTGGAATGAATGACCAGTTGTTGTTCAATGAGTCCTTTCAGACTTATGAGTTGAAAAGTTGCACTTGTAATGAGGGATATGCATTTTGGTGGTTGTTTGCCAGCAAAATGAGTACTGACGGTCATCTGCTTTTAATGTAGCCAGTGAAACTTTTTTTGCCCATGATGTGAGTTAAAGACAACTTTTAATCTAACAGAACGTTTTCTTAGGAGAGCAGATCAGCATTTCAAAATGTGGTAGTGCTCTGATAGTAGATACACTTCCATAAGCATAAAACAAGACCAACCTCTGGATTTTTATTTGATCACTTCAAAACAGTCTGTAATATGATTACTGCTTCCTTTTTTTCTATGCTGAAGTTTGTTTCATCTCTCTGAATACCATCTGAAAAGATTGCTACTCTAATTTAATAAAGAAGTACTTAATGCAAATAGGACTTGTTGGTTATACCGTGGCTTTCAGATTCATTCATGTATATGTATTTGCTTAACCATATCTGTAAGCTTCAGAATATCTAAAGAATTGAAATTTCTTCTGTAATAGTGTACAGTATTTATTTTTATCTCAGGGAGTCGTTAGACTGATGTACTAGGAATACTCTGCTGGAATTCAGTAATTTATGTGCAGTGTCCCCTTCTTTGATCTTTGCTGCTTGTCATGCTCTGATGCAGTTCTTTTCATTCCAGTGTCTACCTTTGCTCAAGCTCGTGCTGCTGAGATCAATGCCATGTTGAAAGCAGTTGCGCAGAAGTCTTCAAACTCTCTAGTTTTTCAGACTCTACCTAGGCACATGCGAAGGCGAGCTATGAGTCACAATATTAAACGCCTACCCAGGCGGCTCCAAGAGATTGCCAGGAAAGAGGTATAAGTGTGTTTTATAGTATTTGATGAATTATATCGTGGGCATAGCTAATGCACGGTGTTAAGCTATACATTTATTAATGTTCAGACCTGAGGTTATCTGCAGAACTTCCCTACGTACACAGGTTCTCAAACTTTGACTGACATTTGGATTCAAAAAGCGGGAACACCTCACTTTTAGATGGTAGCTTGAGTAGATCTCACTAACCACTTGGCTTTGTGATTATTTGACATCTTGAGAAGTTATTAGAGTAGTGATGATGAAAGGGTCCACTGCAGTAGGGGTTGTTCAGGTGGTCCAGGAGTCCTCAGTAACACCTGTCTGCCTTGCACCCCACCACAACTGTAGGGTGTGACCCTGCCCGCCTCAAGCCAGCACAGCCTGTTCATGACCGGCGCAATGGTTCATGTGTTACAGCTTAAACATGGGAGGTAGGGTGGAGTCGTTGGCAGGCTGTGTGCAGCTTAAGACTTACTAATTGACTATTCCTGGTTGCTCATGAAACTCTCTCATTTTGTGGCAGTATCTCAGTGTTTAATCAGAACACTCCTTTGGAGTTACTTGCTCCTTACCCACCATGACCTTCCTGTGTGTTTTTTAAAAAATATATTAA
This sequence comes from Pandion haliaetus, assembly GCA_013401275.1. Lineage (NCBI taxonomy): Eukaryota > Metazoa > Chordata > Aves > Accipitriformes > Pandionidae > Pandion > Pandion haliaetus. Next base: position 219,933 of record VYZV01000436.1, on the reverse strand, counting down.
AAAATTGATTCAGCAGGATATCTGATGTTGGCTTTGATCACTTTATCGTCTCTAGATGCTTCTTAAAGTGATCAATTGAGTTTGCTTGCTAACTTCTCTGTGTATTAAGATTGACTGATTAACATATTTCTTGCATTCTTTTTTCCCTTGCATTGTCTTATTTAAGTTCTTTGAGACCTTACCCCCTCTACCCTGAATTCCTGAAGATAATTGTTCATGATTCAGAAATTGCTTTGGGTACTTAACATGTGTTCCTTAGGGCATGTTTTATTGGATATTCGTAACCTGTATCTTCTTTTACTGCTCCGGTTGGCATTCTTTTTGCTTTGTTAGTCATGACAAGAGATGCAATTTGGCCTGTTTTCTGAGAACTGAAGGAGGAAGGCATGGGCTGTTTTGCATAGTTAGTTACGTGCTCTATCCTCGTTAAATAATCTGGATTTCTTTAATGTTTATGCTTGGTTCTTTTGTGTCCCACTTTTTTAACTCCTTTCACATGATAGCCTTTCTAACTTCTCTGTACATGCTCACACTTATCCTCCCATCCTTGTTTCCACTCCTCAAAAATCCAAGAATCATACAAGATTTCTTAATTGGCTCTGGTGCAGCTGTATTTCTTCTGCTATGTTTTCTCAGTTTTTTTGGTGCAGTTTGTGTGTTTGTACTGGCTGTTTTGTTCCATATTTTCTCGCAGCTTGTCATATCTCCTGTGCTGTTTACTTTTGTAGAGGTTCGGCCTATTACTTTTCAGTGTTTGAAATCTGCTTCTTCAAAGTTAACTGTCCTGATTCTACTACACTTTATTCCTTTTTCTTAGATCCTTTATCATGACCATTTTCATCCAAAAATTTACTTGGATCATCTTTTACCTCTTCATAAGCTTAAAGACACACTTTTCATCTACAATACCACATCCCTTTTTCTCTAATTGTCTTTCTGAACCAATCAATCACATACCATTGGTCCAGTGGCTTATATTGCCTTCTCTGATTTGATAGGTTGCTTTGGTGTCTTCTGTGCTCTTGCAGTGATCTTCTAGCATTCTCATTCCTTTGTTATTCTTACACCCAGTGGTCTATTGTCAGCTGTTCCTTGGTGAGCTTACAAAGGACGTCCTAAGAATTTTTTTGTGTCTTATAGTCCCTATTTCTTTCTACCACTTCTCTTCACAAAAAGACAAATCAAACATTGATTGAGAGAGTCAAGCCTTCCTCTCCAGCCATGCATTTACCCATAATAATTCAGACTTTGACTGGGTATTTATCAAGAATTTGGTCAAGACATCACCATAGTCCTTTCTTGTTCACTTCTATGCATTGTAGAATCCTTAGGGTCGGTCCTACCTGGCAGTCTGAGAGTCCATACTGCTTCTGTATGAGCTCAGATCTCCAGGTGTTCCTAATGTCAAGTTCTTTTGTTCATGTGGATATATTGATGTTGGGCAAAAACTTCACACAGGAAATAGCAGATCTCACTGTTCACTGGTAAGTTTCTGAATGTGTGGGGATTTTGGTTTATCTATGGGTTCCAGTCAAACCTGGATGCACTTGTGTGGATGGGGCTTGTGTATAAAGTTTCAAAGTGTTAGTTAACCTCAAGAGTTGTGGAGAACTGACATCAGAATAAAGTATAACTTAATGCTAGTGCTTTCTGTATCCTTATGTATATCAGCCTTTTTCTTCTGCAGAAGTTTGTCCTTTTGAAATTTACTTCAGTATCCTCTCTTTTAAAAACAGGCAGAGAAAGCTGTACATCAAAAAAAAGAGCAGTCAAAGACTAAATGCCGCAAAGCTAGAAGGCGCCACATAAATTTGGTAGCAGAGTTTAATCGCAGGCAAAGGAAGAATATTTGGCTGGAAACGCATATTTGGCACGCAAAGAGATTTCATATGGTAAAGAAATGGGGATACTGTTTAGGAAATAGCCCTACAGAGAAGAGCTACAGGGCTTGTTACCGAGCCATGACAAAACACTGCCTTCTTCAGGTACCACGTTTACATTGGTTTTCTTTGTTATTTTGCCAAGGTGAAGTAATCAACTGTTCAGTTATAATGAATATTTCTGTCTCTTTGAAGGACTGTTCTGTCAGCTAAGTTAACTGCTAAGTATGAAATGAGCGATTTCACAATTGTAATGAAGGGTGCTGAGTATCAGAGAGAACAAGATGAACCTTTAGAAGAGTCTTATGGTAACTATGACTGAAATACTACCTCTTCAGTCTTCTCAAGAGCTAAGAGATTCAGTTAATCCCTGTATTTTCCTGAGCAGGATGCTATTGAAGACAGGCACTTTGTTACATGTCCCTTTTGGTCTGTTGGTTTGAGAGGCAGGTTGGTTCTCAAATGAGAAATGCGGGATAGCTCTCCTATAACTTACAATTTTAAGCTAAAAAAGAAAGCTTGTTTCTATTTGACACAAATTTTTGTGAATGAAAAATTACTACTTCAGTGTAAATTGTGAAGCTCTGTCTGGTTCTTCCTTGCCAGGCTCGCTTTCAAGAGTTATTCTCACTTTACTACTATCCTGTTGTTTCAGGACTTATCATATTATTGTTGCCTGGAGTTGACTGGTAAAGAGAATGAGCTTCTGACGCAGCTTGCACGAATATGTAGCATTGACACAGGTAAAGCCAGTACTTCTGTCCTGGTTTTGGCTGGGATAGAGTTAATTTTATTCCTAGTAGCTGGTGTAGTGTTATGGTTTGGTTTTAGTATGAGAATAATGTTGATAACACACTGATGTTTTCAGTTGTTGCTAAGTAGTGTTTATACCAAGTCAAGGATTTTTCAGCTTCTGATGCCCAGCCAGCAAGAAGGCTGGAGGGGCACAAGAAGTTGGGAGGGGACACAGCCAGGGCAGCTGACCCAAACTGGCCAGAGGGGTATTCCATACCATGTGATGTATAAACAGTATATAAACTGGGGGGAGTTGGCTGCGGGGGGTGTGGATCACTGCTTGGGGACTAACTGGGCATCAGTTGGCAAGTGGTGAGCAATTGCACTGTGCATCACTTGTTTTGTATATTCTAATTCTTTTATTATCATAATCATCATCATCATTACTGTTTTCTTCCTTTCTGTCCTTTTAAGCTGTCTTTATCTCAGCCCATGAGTTTTACTTTTTTTTTCTTTTTTCTGATTCTCTCCCCTATCCCACTGGGTGGCAGGGGAGTGAGTGAGCAGCTGTGTGGTGCTTAGTTGCTGACTGGCATTAAACCACGACAAGTTCAGAAAAGATTCTGAATAGACTAAAGTATGACTTATCCTTTTCCTTTTTTAATATCCTACTAATCTCAGTAGTAGTAACACAGTTGATACTGAGTTGTGATTTTTGTTGAAAAACATAATTAAAATGTCTCATACTAGGACTAGATCTTATTTTCAGTTGCTTATTAATAAACTAATTGTGGTACAGCATTAGCAGCCCAGCAGCCAGTCTGAATTTAATTTTTTTTTTGTTTTTTAAACAAGAGAGTATTTTGTTTTTCAATAAGTATCTTCTTCTTTAGGATTAACATTTGCAGAGGCTTGTTGTCTGTCTGGAAGATTTGAGGGTTCCCTGAATCTTTACCGAGCAGATCGCTATCCTGAGGATATGCTTGGTCCTGTTACATTTCTTTGGAAACCCAGGGATGGGTCTGAAAACAGACAGTTGTGGATCTGGGTGCATCCAGCTCTCAAACAGGTATTTTTTTTCTGTATAGTTGAAATCTGATTTCTTTATGCATTATATCTCTTTAATGCTGAAGATACCTTCTCAAAAGCGTGGAAAAGCTGGATATAATACATGGCTTTAGGAATTCAAAGTTGGAAGACTGTTGCTACTCTAACAATATTTATGTTCTGCAGCTTGTTTTTATAAAGCTTGCACAGAAGGTGCATGCCTCTGAGGTTTTTTTTCTGGTGTTTCAGCTTGTTAAAAGTTTCCTAGTCTCACTTGCTTCAGGATACATTTGCAATATGATGTTGCTTGATTCACGTCCTTCCCACTGGCACCCCCAACAGGCTAAGTTTAGCCTCGTCACAGATAAACATAATCTGATACTTAGCTCTGAACTGTAAAAAAAACCCCAAACAAACAAACCTAAAAATTTGTGCGCTGGCAATTTTTCTTATGTTAATTTGAGTGAGAATAAATTCTTAGCAACATTTAGTATTACTTTCAGCTCTTGCTAGCAAGTTGTGGACTTCAGCAGAATGAAGTTTATTCCTTTAAATCCATATAGGCAAATAAAATAGTAGGTGTAATTCTTAAAACTGTACTTAAGCTTTGCAAGGCACTGCTTATCATCCTAATCCAAACTTTTCATTTTTCTTAAGGACATACTGAGAGAGTTAAAAGCAATTTTTCAGTGTTCAGAGCCTGAAGAAATCTATATTCCTGAGCCTGTCACAACATCAATTCAAGAGGAAAAACAAATGGATGTTGTTCTGAGCCTTGGCAAGAAAAGAAAGAAGGAGGATAAAGAAGGAGAAAAAGCTGTGCCAGTGAAAAAAATAATTGGTGATGGCACTAGAGATACATTCCAGTCCTACTCTTGGATGTCACAGACTACTGGCATTGCCATCAGGTTTGTTCATAGTAGAGTCAGAAACTGTGATCTTTAGCCACTTAACATAGCTGAATTCTGGCTTAACAATACTGGGGAAAAAAGTTGTGTGTTGTACAATTGTACATTCACCTGAAGTTTTCCTCTGTTTTAGTGATAAAACCATGGAGATTCTCAGATATCGGCTGATTGGCCCATTATCACACTCCGTCCTTACAGAGACCTTGAAAGCTGCTTCTCTCCAAACAGTAAGGAAATCGGCAGTTTGGATATTACTGTAATTTTGATAAGGTTTCTAGAATGTGCAAGCTTGTTTTTGCTAGAAAGAATCATAAACTATCTAGCCTTACTTATTATAAAGGCTAACCTATGTATTTCTACTCTGTTAGCTTCTCTATATTGAGCCTCTTGACTAATAATGATATCAGGAAGAACTCCAATCTGGATTTTGAGTGGGGGTAGGAAGAAAATAGAAGCAATGGTGCTGTTGAGCAGGCTATGTAGTTTCTGCTGTAGTGATGCATTCTGCTGAGAGGTCCAGAATAATTCACACTCTCTTTGACAAACCATAGATCCTGTTTCTTGAGCAATGAGCTAAAGCAGCTAGAGCTGAAGGGTAAGACGTATAAGGTATAGACAACTTTTGTGTTTTCAAACAGGCAATTTCTCCAGGATTTAGTATTTTGTCCACCTCTTGGTGCATAGCATCACTGAGGTTTCAGTGGGGGTTTTTTGTCTCTTGCAGCAAACATGATGAGGTCATGAAACCTCTGGCTTTCTGTAAGAAATGATTAGTGACAGAATTAGGAAGCATTGTGGATTGCTTTGTTTATTTTTGGAACACAGGTTAGGCTGAACAGCTTATTGGGCATTACTGTAAAGTGGAGTATAGAAATGGACTGTGTCAGGGAAAAATGATTTTGGTTTGAAACTTGAAGAAAGTGACCATAGTGGTTAAGGCAAACTAAGAGTGAATTCATAATGATAGAAAATACTGAAAAACCACTTGAGTTTAATTAGGAGATGGTGGATGTTTTCCAGGAGATGGCGGATTCAGAGACAGAACTGAATAACTGGTGGGTAGAAAACTGCAAGGACTCTGAAAAAGTATCTCTTCATCAACGTCAAAGTGCTGTCTTTGAACTATTAGAAGGTATTTGGGAATGTGGATACTATGGGAGGAAGGGGAAACTCTTAAACTCTAGTGGTCAAAACTGGCATGCTAATAAATTGACTTCAGTTTGGAAATGCTTTTTTTTTTTTTTGCTCGGTCAAGAGAGTGATGCCATTGAGCATGTGCTTGCGTAATTACTGTGGCATGTCAGAGATTTGAGAAATGTTATATTAAGGGTTTAAGTGAATTTTAATCCTCTGTGAAGTCCAAACTCTTTAATAGATAAACTGAATCTTGTTTCTTATCTTCATGAACTTAGATTTGAGATTTTTGATGGTATATAGTCTGACATATACTCTCACTCTCTCCCCCCATACGCACCAAATTAAGGCAATAAGTAGTACAACACCTCCACAGATAAAGTGGTAGGCTCCTACCCAAAGTGAAAGTATTATACGTTGCTTTATATATTTTTGTTTCTAATGAGCAGTTGCATATTTGGCTGAGTTGTAAAGTATCATAAAGTTTACAATATTTCCTTGCTTTCTAGCACTGAAGCAGGTAAGGAACTGGCTTTGGTAGATCTCGCACTATACTCGAGCTATCCAATGTGAGGCAGTTAAGTAGAGATGAGGTAAAACTTAAAAAGCATTTTTTAATTTCCTTTTTCTGGAAGACAAGTATAAAACAAAGGTTGTTTGTTTTTGAAGAGATGTGCCTAATGTAAAGGATTAATTGAGTCTGTGAGTTGTGAGAGTGACCTCACTTCTATGCTAAGCATAAATGTAATTGCAAGCTAAGTCTTGCTGCTATTGTTGTCTTTTCTTATTAGACATTGAACAAGCATTGGTGAGTTTTCAAAACGTGTTAAATTGAGTACTCTGGATTGCTTCTCTGGCTTACAGGGGTGTCACATCCCTGCAGGCAAAAATGCATAAAATAGTAGTCCAGAAAAAGATCACAACTTTAATTGGTGTTTTCATGGCAATGTTCATCTGTGTATTTTTAAAGGGTTAAGTTCACCATCAGAAATGCCACCAGGTACAGTACTGGGCCTCACTGTTGGAGATCCTCGAGTCAATTTGCCAAAAAAGAAGACAAAAGCTGTGCCAGACTTTGAAAAATACCAAGGTAAAATGCCTTGCTTATATTATGCTTCTCGTGGAACTGCCAAAGGCAAGAGATTCAGTTTTTCTCTACACTTCTGTTTTCACTTACTGTCATCTTCTACTGATTGTCTCTTGCTGTTTTCCTCTACCATTTGATTTCAGAATGTTTCCTTCCCCTTTCCACAGCCCCTGGCAGAAGGCAGAAACAGCGTGAAAGTTGCGTAGGTTTTAGAACACCAATTGTGAGGGAGGGACATGCACCAAAGCTGGTCTTGTGCTCAGTGGAAGCCTCTGTCTGACCATACAGATGATCCAGGTTCGAATCCTGGCAAGGCCAACCAGGTGCTAAAAGCTACTTAGTATGTTTCTGTTTGGTGGTTAGTCTTCCTGATGCTGTTCATCTTTCCAAGAAGATATCTGCTGTTTCTGGTTTATAGTACTACAATGATGAAAGTTGTGATTCCACTGAAAAAAAAAAAATTAAAAAATTACCTTTGCAAGTTTAGTATTTCACATGGCCAAGATGCTGGTTATGTTAAAAAAATGAAACATGCAAGCATGACTTCTGAAACTTTGGTTTCAGTGTTGACTTACACAATATTTCAGTGCAAAATTCAAATTCAGTTGGATATGAATGTCCTTGAAAAATGTGCAAGAGCATATACAGTATACAGTGGTGTTTCTGTACAGTGCTGTGTAGGCTTTTCCAGTTAGGTTGACTGGACACAGACCGCCTCACCTAATACAAGAAACATAATAGCCAGCTAGCAAGCAGTGGTAAATAGGACAAGTTGAAGGTTCCTGAGACTTGAAAATACTTCATTTCCTTGGTGGTGTGTTTACAATACACTAGAATAATCTAGTCTTACCTTTCACTTAAATCAGTTTGAACACCTATTTCAGTTACTTTTAGTTCTCTGCACAACTCTCTGTTACTTGGGTTTTCTTACCTCCTCCTATTCTACCCTCTGTATCTAGAACAGCCTTTCTCCTGTTAATTAGTTCTGCTCAGCTAACTTTGTCATCATTAATGTTTCTGGAAATGCTGCAGCATACATGACCTCTACTTTGGTTCCTTCCTGCTGAGAAGTAAGGTGAGCTATGTAGCACTTGTTTACAGATACTGGTTTGAGCTGGTAGAGCAATTAGTAACTACAAGAAGTAATTTGGCTCCCTTCATTCTGCTTGTCATGTTTGTGAAGATGTGTTCAAGAAGGAAGGATCAGCAGAAGGCATCTAGGCATTGGAAATGTCTCATAGTAGTTTCTCTCCCACTGCCAGAGCTGGTTGTGCCTCAGGAAGGAGGGCCGATGTAAAGAGGTAATGATGTAAGATAGGGAGTGAAGAGGAAGAAAATACCTATGCCTTTTTTCCTTTGGCTGGCTAGAAATGGCCATCTTCAAGATTTTTCTACTTGGACTTATCCTTCACTTGCAAAGTCTTCTAAACCACAAACATTCAGAAAAGCTGGTGTTGCTTTCTGGTTCTCTTCTGAGTGGTTTTTTTGTTTCATCACAAACTTAAAACTGCATCTGTCCTCTCTGACTTTTATTCAGGAGAGGGAGAAGGTCCTTGCTCTGCTACCAAAGAAAGGTAAACTGCATGATACCTTTTAATTTAGGTTCTGCTAAAGGACTTGATGTTACACACTACTAAATGAGTAGGCAGAAGGTTGAAAGATGACAGACAATACAGCTGTCTTCTAGTAGAAAATCAAAGGGACATCATGGTAAAGGAGTAGAAAAGGAGAGGGCAGCCGTCCCACAAGAAGCAGTTAAGGAGAGAATAGGAGGGACTAATAGTTCAGCAGGGAAAGTGGCTGCTGTTCCCACATTTCCCACCTGAGTGACTTCCTAATGCTGTATGGGAAGAGATCATTCACAATCTCCTTGCATAGCTATTACATATGCAGTGGGAGAATCCTATGGCATTGTAGTTCATCTCTCCTACCTGAGAAACTCAAAACTGAGGTCTCGCTGCTACTCTACCGTCTCCCTCATTGAGGTTTCCTAGGTGTTAGTTGGAAAGAGAGGTTATTATTACTCTTCAAAGACTGTTGTTCCTAACCTAATTTTGTAGCTGACTATGTGACAGCTACTACCTGTGCTATATCTCTGCCTTAATGGGCCTCCTTGTTCAAGTAGTTAAAAGCAGAGAAGTTAAAATTTTTTAAATACTTCTAGAAAATTAATCCATGTTAGATTATGAAGCTTGGATGGTTTTATAATTTTCTAGTCAGGAGAAAGCATTCAAGTGTATTTAATTCTTGGTGTTTTTGAAAGAAAAAGTAAAATTGCATATGTTTTAATAAGAGGAAGCCTAGACATAATCAGTTATTGTGCAGAATGCATTTTATGTTTAATCTGTTCTTTCTATGCAAGCATTATGCTTTCTTGCCAGTGTTCACTGTTTCAGGATCCTTTGTAAGGTCTTCCTGAATTCTATCAGCTTAGTTTGTAATCTCCTTGGAGTGTGGGGTCTTGTTGCGTGTTTCACTGCCTCTATACACCAATTAGATTTATTCCTTTTTCCTATAAGCCTCCTTGATTGCCTGGCAGGTTTGCAGGAGTTAAAAAAATCAGTTAAATATGTGAAGGAGAACCTACTGAAGGCCACTGAGTGCAAAAGAATCACCTCTAACTGCAAAAGTCTGTAGCCACAAGTGGCTAGGAACTGGCAGAATGAGGAAATGCCACACTACATACTGATTCTAGTGTTGTACTCTTCCTCAGGACCCTGTTATTGGCCACACTTGGAGTCACATTACTGAAATATCCAGCAAGAATTTCATCAAAAGCAACATATTCCCAAAGATTATTCTAGTTTGATTTAGCATTTTTGCCAGCATTTTTCCAATCGGTTCTGTCCCCTCATTGTACTGGTTCTTTTGTCAAGAGTGGCCCAGGAATGGAGACTATCCTCCTCTTCAGTTTTTTGAAGGGCAATTTGTTTAACCAAAACGAGAAGGCATTTAATCATGGCACATTAGTATACATCACTACAGCAATAGTATTACCAACATTTCCACAGTAACACCCACCCCAAAAAATGGTAGACATCTCTAAGATCTGTAATTCCATTTGGGTGGTATTAATTTGCCCCTTTTGTAAAAAGAAATCTGATTATGAGCCTTAGAACTACATAAACTTTCTAAGACTTGCTTTTGTTGTAACCTTACTCAGATGTAGTAATATAGTGAGCTGATCTTTACTTAAGAAATGTTAGTAGTCATTCACTTGCGTTAATGACATGTCATGTTGATTGAGCAATAAAAAGGAACCCTTGCTGTATTCCAAACTTTTTTTTCCTCTTTTTGCTTCCCGGACATTCAAATACTATTAGGATTAGTATTAGTAAGACTGAAACGACACTGCATATGTTAGCAGATTCTCCATGTGCTTTAGCTTCTCTTGTTCTTTAATGTTGTATAAAAGCTAACAGATTTTCTTAGGAAATCTTTACTAATTTAAAAAGATGCATTGTTTGTCAAATGAGTGAATGGTTTAGGTAAGTTACAGCCATCATTGCTTGTGGATTGTCATCCATGCAATCTGTGAAATGATAGACATCTGTCCATATCTCCTTTTTTTTTTTTTTTCCAAAAAATGCTGTTCTAAGATATGCCTGTGTAGTTTTCCCCTTGTGAGTGACATGCTAACAAATCAAAGATAATTTCAGTCTTTCCAAGTTACTCACTCCTGAATGCATATGCATGTGTGCAAGCTGTTGTTATAGACACGTGCTGATGGGATTTAATCAAAGAACTGTCCTCATTTCTTCAGGCTGGGCGTTAGAAATTTTGTGAATAAATGACTTTTCACTGCCTTCTCAGCAGGTTTATGCCTTCTGGAAGTCAAGACTCCCTGTAAGCAGTCAGTGCTTACAAGGCTACAAATCAGTGCTGTTCTTTTCTCCATTTTAAAGTACACTTCTGACATTTTGATACACTTTTACTGTCTTCTATGGGAGAATGGAAATTCCACTGCCTTAAAAACTACTCAGCATGGAGTATGGTGGAGCTCTTAAACAATCAGTGAATGAGATGCCTAGAAGGAGAATGCAGACACAGAGCCTGAGCCCTTACCTGTAAACACACCTCTTGCAGAGGTTTAGGTATCTGGCATCAGTTGTGGTACCATGCGCCCCTGCATACATATGGCTCTGAAACTGCTCACTAGCAGTGCTTATATTTTTGCTTTTTCTGCTATTTCCTCACAGAGGGAAGGAAAAATTAGAACTCTTGCTTTTAGGCCTGTCTTCTAAGACTCTTAAGATAATCAGCTATGCTAATCAGAACAACAGCTTGAAATGGAACAAAACCTTCCTGTATCTGCCTTTATTCTCTAAGCACCAACCGCTGACACCAGCAGAAGTACATAATGTGCTGATTGTCACTGAGCTTTGCGTGCTTAGTAATACAACTCCCTATTTCCTACTAGCTCTAACATCTTACTTCCACTGTCATCAGCAACTTATTCATCAGTAGGGTTATTTCCCTAGCAATCTTAAAATGTGGACTGAAGAAAACAGGAGAGGGGTAAGAAATAAGAGAACTGGTGTGAGGATTTGGGATTATGATTTGAATTGTAGTATGCTTAGTAGAGAGATTAAATTCCCCAAGTTCAATGGGGATCAAGGAGAAAGAGTGTACCAAGTTAGAGAAGGATATTTTAGGGTGGTGAGGAGGATATTGGATGGACTGTGGTGATGGAAAGAGACAGACTTAAAAGGGCTTTGTAGAGTGGAAAAAACCATATTCACGCCATTATAGAATATAGGAATTGTAAAGAACTCCAAGAATATGGCACAGATAGACTGCCTGAACTGTGGCAATAAAAAGAAGCAGTAAAAAAAAGTCAGAGGAAGTTACAGTGAATAATTTACAGTTGAAGAAACTAGAACATGTTTAAATAATTTAACATGAAGAGATTCTGGTGTTCATGAATGCTTTCTGTACAGAAGATGGAAAAGTCACTTTCCTTATCTTAAGTTTGCTTGTAATTATGTGCCCTTCCCCCTTGGTTATCTGTAAGAGTCAGGAAGGAATTCCTCACCACCACTACACACAGTTTTGTGCCTTGCCTCTAGGAGCGTGAGCTTTTTTTTAGGTTCCTGCTTCGATTCCTGTCCTTTAATTTTTAGTCTGAGAAGGAATTCTTCTGGTTTAGTTGGCAGGGAATTGGCAAGGATTTCCTTTTTAGTTGTATTGTTCTTAATTTGAAGGAATGCCACCCTAATCTGATAATTTCTTTAGTATTTCTTCCTCTCATGTAAATGTAACTCATCAGCAAGAATGCATAGCAAGTATCAGCCTAATAATACCATCAAGCTGTCAGGAATGCTGCCGTATTTAATATTTCTTTCAAAGGATTTTGCAACTCTTAGTAATGGGTACATCCTAAAGATTATAGATTTTAAATAAATAGTTATTGCAGTTATGTTTGGCAGTACCTATTGTATTGTTAGCACCACTGAATAATCAGTATCTTCTGTGCTCAAAGTCTTTGTCAACATTAACTGGAAAAATTAGCTGAATTTCTTTTGAAAGACTAAGTTATTTAAAAAACAAAACAAAATCCAACACGTATGTTCCTTTAATATGTGAGACCTTGCAGATGACAAAATGAGCAGCAGTCCCTGTAAGTTTTAATCACAGAACTATTAATAGGTTTGTTTTATTGTTTATTGGTAAGAATTACCTTACTTAAAATATGGGTCAGCATGCATTACATACTGTACACTGAAGGCTTTTAATCCATAGGTCACTAAAGGTAGGTATACATTTCCTCTGGTTTGGTTAGATTGCAAAGCTGGAGAAGAGAGAGGTTATTTAATACTTCAGCAATCAGTTTTAAAGCTAGAACTGTTATTTATCTTCAGTAATGCACACAACTGTTGGCCTGTGCATAAGCAAAGAATAGTCCCTTCCTTGAAGTGCAGAGCCTGAGAAGATCCAGAGTGGGAAGCTAGTCCTAAATAAGTAGTTGCATGCTAGCCATATCCATAAAAATATTTCCTGTATGTACATTTCTTAAAGGTCAGCCTTGCTCCTCTTACAAGTTTACTTGGGTGGGCTTATTTCAGGCTTTGTAATGTTGCTCTTCCTGATTTTCACCAAACCTGTTGAGCTTCACACTCTGCCTGAAAGTTCAAATTCCAGAATATTAAAGGTGGCATGCTGAAGATGTAACTTACATTGACAAAGCTGATGTCATTTGTAATAAGAAATGCCTGTAAGAGAATGCTAGGTTAATGCTTCTGAAACTAACAGTTTACTTCATATTTTGTATTTGGAAAAACATGTGTGGTAGGTTGACCCTGGCTGGGTGCCAGATGCGCAGCAAAGCCACTCTGTCACTCCCCCTCCTCAGCTGGACCGGGGAGAGAGAATATAACAAAGGCTCATGGGTCAAGATAAGGACAGTTTAAGTGCAAGCAAAGGACACACGTGCAAAGCAAAGGAAAACAAATGATGTTATTCTCTACTTCCCATCAGCAGGCGATGTCTGGGCACTTCCTGGGAAGCAGGGCTTCAGTATGCGTAGTGGTTGCTTCAGAAGATGAGACATGCCCCCCATTCCCTCTTCTTTTTCTTAGCTTTTTATATCTGAGCTGATGTCATATGGTATGGAATATCTCTTTGGTTAGTTTGGGTCAGCTGTCCTGGCTATGTCCCCTCCCAAGATCTTGCCCAGCCCCAGCCTGCTATTGAGTGGGGCGAAAATGTTGGAGAGACAGCCTTGATGCTGTGCCAGCACTGCTCGGCAGTAGCCAAAACACTGGTGTGTTATCAACACCTTTTTAGCTACCAATGCAGAGCACAGCACTACAAGGGCTGCTATGGGGAGAATTAACTCCATCTCAGCCAGACCCAATACAACATGTGATAGTAAGATATTCCAGAAGCAATGATGTTTGTTAAGCTTCTAATAGTCTGTTTCCTTAGTTGTCTGCTCATTGTACTTATGACAGTAGAGTGGTTTTGGTAATTTGATACTTAAGCCACAAAAATTGTTTCAATTTTGTTTGAAGGTTCTCTTCTTTTGTAGATAATGATAAAGTTAGGCAGCTGTACCTGGAGGGTATACCTGTAGACTGTGCACACAGCTTTATCTGGGACCAGGATATCTGCAAGAACGTCACTGAAAATAAAATCTCAGAGCAGGTAACTAAGAAGGTGGATTGCCATGGAGAAAATGGCTAATGGTCTATAGAGTCCATATAGCAAGACTCTTGAAACTTGTATAAATCCAAGAGTAGTAGTTTCCTAATGTCATAGTATCCAGCTGCCGAGTTGTTTATTTTGTAGCCTTTGTGTAATGTTTGCACAACCGTTGTTCATGATTCAATTAAAAGAAAACTTTATTGGATTGTCTAAAGACTAAATAGTTGTAGGTTTATTTATCAGAAAGGTTTGGAATTGGATTTTCCTACATCACTTTGACTCATGTGCAGCAGATAAAAGGGATGAATGAAGTGGCACAGAGGGGCGCTGGCCATTCACTTCTCAGTCATAGCCAGGACAATTCTCCTGACAAAAGATTTGTGGAAGTTTGAAGGAAATAAATCCCTCTGGTTCTGAGCTGCAGCCCCCTGTTGTGGACATCCTGGGCAATAACCTGTGATTTGTAGAGAGATTTAAATGTGCCATTACAGGCTTGAAATCTTCTGACTTGACATTTCCATTGGCAATGGAGGAGCAAACTACAAAATGCATGGGTAAAAAGGTGATTTAGTCACAAGAGGTGGTAAACTTTCGGCATCATCAAAAAGAGAAAATATATGTATAGCAGAAACATCTCTAATGAAAATACTCTCTTTATGAAAATCAGTTTTGTGCTCTTTCAAACTGGCTGACATAGTGTAAAAAAAGCAGAGTACTTACAAAACTTTACACTAGCACATAACTGTTATCAGCACAGTCTTTTTGTACATGACTTCTTCATGCTGTCATAAAATGTAATGTTTACCTTATAAAACAGCTGATGCAGAAGGGACACGTAAAGAGACAGTCTGGTCTATTTTTTTATAAATGTATTCTTAATTTGGTACAATGAAATATAACAACTAGTGATTGACAAAGCCTTGGTGCCAGCATGTTTTGTGTGAAAATGTTTCATGACCAAATGTTCTTCCCATCTCCCTGGATGTTGTTCAGATTTGCTGCATGTATTGACAGACTGTCTGAAAGCACCTGTTCAGTCTAGTCTTGTGCACAAATCTATAAATATCGAGTTGTAATACTTGTTTTTCCTCCTTCATCTGCGCTGTACATTTTTGCTCTGAGTTTCAGTACCTGCTCTCCATCAAGGTCATGGAAGTAAGAAGGGGAGAAAAAAGGTGCATAGTACTTTTTTCTAAAAACATTTTTCATGCCTCGATGAAGGTCAGTTCAAATATGTGGCATATTACTAGTATATTTTTCCTAGTTATAAGCTCACCTCCTCTCTGTATCTTGGAAGGGTATCTGGAAGAGGGAAAAATGGTTGCTAACTTATGGGAAATGTCTCCTCCTTCTCAGGATTTAAACCATATGAGAGCTCAATTACTGGTACCTGGATCACATCTTGATTTGGGTCCTTGTGAATCCAAGATTCCCATACTGTTGGTGCAGCAGCCAGGGAAAATGGCTGGAGAAGATCGACCAGGATGGGGGAGTGGCTGGGATATCTATCTCCCAAAGGGCTGGGGCATGGCTTTCTGGATTCCTTTTGTAAGTGACTTTCATTGCAAACTGCAAGTAAATATGACAAATTATATAATTTGGTTCCAAATAATCAATTTCAGAGAGTATACTTCGCATTGTGTAACCAATTCACAATCATAGGATCAAAATCCCACTTTAAATGAGGGTGTATGTACTGGTTGATGACAGAGACTTGGTCTTAAAATCTTAGAAATAAACAATAGCTTTCCATCTCTTCTGTTGGGTATAACTGTGCCCACATGACAGTCTAAAGCAAGGAATCGGAGTGGGGAGTAAGGAGAGAAAGCTGACGCTTATAGCTCTTTGGGTTTGTGTCTTGACAGGCATATGCCTCTAAAGAGGAATCATTGGTGCCTGCTGCTACTCCATTTCCAGCTTGGCTATCTCCACCACTCTGTTAGCAAATTGGTTGCCTCTGATTTGAGAGAAAGCTTGAAACACAAAGTTTGAGTTAAGCTTGAATACTCCTCTGGTGCTGTTTGGAGTGTCCTGCTTTGAAAGTTTAGATGGCAATTATAATGTCTGCAGTTAAATTTATGCTTTTGAATGTGCAGGGGGGGATTAATTCTGGTGATACCTATTGTATAGTTAAAATAAATTGGGCAGTGGCTTTGTTGAAGTAATACAACATTGCTGGCCATGTACAAGGTCAGAACCTGTGAAATTCTCTTCAGTTTTGTTGATAGCTTTTCAGAATTAAATTTAAAGAGCATGACTAAGATTTTTGTTGAAATGAGCATCTAGAACTGTGAAAACCATGCTTAAGTTTATTTTTTTTGAAGGCTAAAGTGACAGACTTCCCATTTTCTAAGGCAGTAGCTTCTGGAGCATTAACGTTTTGTTTCAGTTAGGAGCCTGGAATCAGTACAAACATTGCTTTTTTGGGTTTTGGTTTTTATAACAGATATATCGAGGTGTACGAGTCGGTGGTTTGCAAGAGGCTTTAAAACATTCTGAATATCAAAGAACACCTCACACTCCAAATGATTTCCCAGACTGCCAGGCAGGAATGCAGTTTGCCAAAGAACTGGAAACCAGTCTTCTTGAAAAATTCAAACGGTAATATTAACTTAAAAATTGATTGCAAGAATGAAAAAAATGAATACTGCTTAAAATATTCCCTTAATTATCTGTTGTGTCATTTAGACTTGAACTTTATTGAGATCTTTCACTAGTGTTCTAAATCCTAGTATTATTGAAAAAAAAAGAATCGTAGATATATTTAACAGAAAAGCTCTACTTAACAGGGCATATAAATTAACTAAAAGCTTCTATTCCCAGAGATGTGCTCAGTTATAAGGCTGTAACAAAGCTGCATAACAGTAAAATAAACAAAGCTGTTTCAAGCTCCCTTAGCAACAAGTGAGGGAGGAGATGGGAGAAGGCAAAGGCAGAACATCAAAGTATGTACTAAGTGTTAAAGAATAAAGTGAATGAAGAGGTGTGTTTCAGTACTCACTTTTTAAATACCAGGTATTCTGAAGTTTACCTTCATTTTCACTACAGTAAACAACAGAACCTGTAACCATGAGTATGGAGTAACTGGAAGTGTCCTCTGCACCAACTGGTGTCGGTTCCCCTTCCAGTTAAGGGGGGAAAGTAGGAGAAGTTTAGAGGAAAAGGTGGCGGTGTCAGTCACAGTAGATAGAAATATCCAGCATGGCTGAAAGGATATAGGATATTTCTCTGTAGGATATATAGAGAAATACAGTAGCGTTGTCTAGAAGTATAACTGTAAAATTCTTGTTCAATGAGATTACAAAGGGAGTGCACAGTTAACTTGCTGTTCTAAATACTTGGTTTTGAAAACAGAAAACATTATTAGACCAGCAGGACAAAGTAGACAGCCTTTTGAAGTGCGAGGGACTGAATAAGGGCCTAGGAAACAAATATTCTTACCTACTTGATTTATCATTTAGACGTCCACCTGCAAAAAGGGCAAATTATGTCAAGCTGGGCACTCTGTCCCCTTTCATCTGTCCTTGGGGGCAGCTGACAAAGAACTGGGAAGGAAGAATGAAAGCTTCAGGAGAATTTGTACCTTTCCCACACCGTGAGCGTTGTGCAACTGAAGGGCATAGCTTTTGTTACGCCAAGGAAGAAGTGGTCAAAGAAGCTTCCCCCAAGTCTGGTGAGGCAGAGGAGACCATGGAAATAACAAGCTCCGAAAGTGCCCTAAAGACAGAGGATGTTACAGGCACCCAAGACTTTGGTGAGAGAGATGAAACTACGACAACAAATGACTTTATTGTTCTCAGGTATGTCAAAATGATATACGCATGTGAGGTGGTGTTTCTTTATTGGGAATTACTGAATTGGGGAAGAGGTCAGCTGTGATTATTAAGATGAGAGAATTATTTGATCCAAATACAGTGAGGTGATTAAATAGTTTTGTTGTTGATCGGAATTTGCTGTTGAGTGGAAGTCCTTCTGCTTTTCCCCAGCAAACTTGGTGACTGGATGAAGTAAATTTCTTGAATTATTTTAAATCTTAACACTCTTGAATTTAATGTATTCTTGGGGTTGGCATTTTCTGTCTGCTTCCAGGTGGATGGAGCTTTTAGAGGCTCATGTTTGTGATTTTTAAAGCTGTTGCTTTGTAAATCAGCTTGCATTCTCTTTTCTAATACATCACCACATGTGGTTCTTGCACTACTTAGTAAGGTCTGTAAAGCAAATAGAGAATCCCCTGCATTCCAATGCAACGCATGAGGGCAGCAACAGTGTTTGGAAAGTGCCTGAATGCAGGTCTTTCATTTTTGTGTAGTTATCAGGGGAAGAAAACATTGGCAGTTCTGGACTGCATTAATATCACTGAAGGCATTAGAGCATTTGTGATTTAACAAGTTTTGGGGTTTTTAACAAGTAATGTCTCCTTCTGAAGAAATAGCCTCGCACATGAATTCCACTCACCCACGTTCTTTTTGTGCTAAGACTGATACAAATACCAGCTTGGAAGGTTACAGAAAGTCCCAGGGCTTTTTTTAAATCATGCTCTTGCAAATACGCAGGGTGCTGGATTTCTCTTGTACTACTTGTTGACAACTATCCTTGATGTTTGTTTTAAAAATTTTTAATAGGAGTGAGAAACTACTAATGCAGTTATCAGCCTGGTGCTATCCCACTGCTGGAAAAGACCGGCGAGTCCGCCTTATTTCTCGACTGGGACAGAAGGAAATGACTGAAGATACCTTTTTGCCAATCTTGATGAGCTATCCAAGGGCTCTTGTGTGGGTCAATTTGTCCCTCTTGAGAAAGGGGAACCCTGAATTACATGCCATGATTTGCATCCCAACAGAAGATGACTTGCTGCATCTAAGCAAAGACAAACTCTTCTGTGGTCCTCAAGAACCCAAACATCGTGATATATTCAAGCACAAGGTACAGAAGCTAAAAGAGGAGAAGAAGAAGAAGAAGAAAAAGGATAACACAAAGGCTGTAGAAGGTGTCCCTCCAAGTGTTCTGGATAAAGAAACAGCTGAGGAGCATGAAGACCTCATTCTTGGTCTTTGGTCAGACACTCTCCCAGATGTTACTTCCCACTGCTCCAGAACTCTCTTGGGATATGTTACTCGAGGGGATTTTTCATTGGCTGCGGGCTGTGGAGAAGCACTGGGTTTTGTTAGCTTGACGGGGTTACTTTATATGTTACACAAACAGCCAGCAGATAAAAAAGGGCTTGTTTTGTTAAGAACTCCAGCATCTTTACAGTACAGATTTGCAAGACTTAATATTGAGGTTTAAGTATCATTGCAATGCAGTAGAATGCCAAAACCAAAGAATGTCTGTTTTGTCTTCTGTGGCCTTTTTGATATGTCTGAAATTTGAGGTGATTCTGAGCCCTATCAACGTCTTGAGGATTATGAAATAATTAAAAAGCTTTGTAACATTATTCATGAAAATAACTAATGCATAAACAGACCTATTATTACTTTTGATGTCTGCATTGCTAAGGATTTCTAACAGTAAGGCATCCATTATCATGATCTTCTTTATCTCTAAAGAAGCATATTGTTCATTTTTCACCTCAGAGCAGTGGATGCTATAACAATACACAGAAAATAATTATTTTCCTTTTAGAAATCTTTTGGTCAGATGAATTGTAACCTTCCAGTGCACTTTCACATGTAATTGCATGTGATCTGGACTGGTGTATATAGCAAGTGTCTCATTCCTCATGTCTGAATACATGTGGCTGCAGTGGAACAGAGCTAAGTAGAGAAACCTAGCCTAGGAATCAGAAGGGTACTTACTGTGGTGGAAAAGCTCTATGCTTAAATGAAGTGCAAATGAAATACAGCCTGGCTATATAATCTTGAATTATAGCAACTGGAGCTCTTAAATTGGCAAGCACATCAGTCTGTCTAGTCTGGGAGAGAAAACTCTTATTTTGAAAGGTAATAAGCCTTTCAGATGCAAATTGCTGTTGGTAGGTCAGCATACATTTTCTGTTAATAATAGGGGATATTTTGGTTCCTTAAATCATGAGATTATTTTTGTATGGAATGCACTCGAACTTAAGGTTTCTTCATGTTACAGTTTGGTTTATGAATGTTGTTCAGTCATAAAACTTGTAAAGTATGCTGGAGGGGTGAGGGGAGAAAGGTGTTTGATTTGACTGGCGTGGTGTGGGTTGGTTGGTTGGTTTTGGTGTTTTGTTGGGGTTTTTTTAATGATAGCCTTAAGCTTCTAGCTGTTCTTGAGTTAAACAGCTTGAAAATGAGTTTACTGTAATACAATATAGTTTAGTAGCAGCATGATACAAGTATATGACAGTTGGTAAAATTATCCTGAAATGATCACGTACAAATAAAAATGTAATCTATTCTTGATTCAGGAGTCTACTGACTAAGCTTGATTCTTTAAGAAATTAAATACAGATCAGTCAATGACTTTGTAAGTATCAGTCTGCAAATTCATTCCCTCATTCACAGTTTTGTTTTGACAAAGTCTTAGGTGAATAGATTAATGTTGGCTGGATTGTTTGTTGGAGGAAGGATTTAGAGTACCTTACCCCCACAATTATTAAAATTTAGGGCTGTTGTTGGATTAAATATGGCACGTGGGGACGGGAGGAGAACATCTCTGATGGCAAGGGAAGTATTGGAAGTGGGGCTGGATTTTTTTTTTTTTTTTAAAGTCTTCAGAAGACCAATTTAAGAATTGTGCACTGATTGGAGTTACGGCAGCATGTGGGATGAAAAGATGCAGCCTCCAGCACAGCTTGGACTGCAGCTCCATGAGAAATCGTGCCGAATGGCTCCAGCATCTCTCACCTTCGATGCACCTGATAAAGCAATCATCGCCCCAGAAATACCCTGAGACGCATCTGTGCAAAAGCCAGCAGATGGCCCCAGAGGAAAAAGCTTGGTGCTGCGCAGGGCTGGGATTCACACGCTCCTCGCCGTGTGACTGTGAGCGCTGCAGCCTGTAGGTATGTGTGAATAAGGAGCCCCTTAAACTTTACAGCCTGGCTGCTCTGATCAAGTTCTGTTGTGGTAATAATCCTATATTTAATGAACCTTTTGAATTGTAAGCCCGATTGAAATATTTCTAGGATCAGGGTTTCCAGAGCTGTGCTTCATGGGAAGAAAGGAGGGGAGGTGATGTTAATGTGGCTTTTTCCCCCCTCGCCTCCCTCAGCTTCTTGGTAGATACATATTTTCTTACTTCCCTAGACCTGGCTTGTATGTGAGAAAGAAAGAGGAGAAGCCCCCCACCCAAGCTATCATTTTTTCTTTTCTGCTTGCAGATATTTTGTTCACTGAATCTTTCCCAGGTTTTTAAAAAACATCTGGAGTCTTTTTTCTTTTCCTCCTATTGGTAATTTCTGCCAGGTTTTCATTTTGACACTTCCTGTTACTTTTCTTTGATTTCCATTCTCTATTTCTGATTTATGATCCTTGTCTCTGGTGAGCCAATGAACAGAAACTGGAATCCAAGTGCATCCTGTTCTGTGTATCTTGTAATATTGTTACACAGTTGTTTTCCTTTAAGTCAATGATTTATGCCTTAAGACTTCACTCTCCTTGTAAAATGCACTGCAAGCCCGATAAGTTAAAAATGCTCAAAACTCTCAGCCAAAGTTTGTCAGAAAAATACTGTGACTTTATGTAGCTGCAAGGAAATTTTTATCTGTGGTTGGGATTTCCAGATTATGAGTATCTCCTGGGTGACTTAGTCATAAAAACCGTGTCAACACTGGATAATCAAACTGTGGATAATTAAACCTATGTTATCTGTGCATCAGCTGGACAGTATGTCTGTGTTCATCATGGTGAATCAGGTGTAGTTTGCAGCACACATCTGTTCTTGGGCTGTATCTTACTGCAGTTACTACCTGTTGGTTAACTACCCCAGAGCATCTGGATCAGCTCCTGTGGGCTCTGATAGATGAGCGTTTTTGGGAACCTAGGAAGCTCTCACCCAGTGAAAGAAGCTCTCACAAGCTCGCCGGCTCCCTTGCTGTTCTCCAGATAACTTTCTCAAAATGTATGCCAGCACGAACTCTTAGGTCTTGTTCCTTGCTTGGCAAGAGCTTTTAGAAGCTGAAATGAAGCACGGAAGGCAATTCTGGCATTATCTGTAGCACTGTGAAGAGCTTGAATGCTAACATGCTGCTCCTGTAGCTCTTCCTACAGCTCCCTCAGAACAGCTGAATAAATGCTGTACTTGAGGCTCACCTGGTGAGTCTTTTCCCAGCGTGAACCATGACGTACATGGTAGTTGCCCACTATGTTAAGACAGGCACAGTGGCTAATGGACCTACCAAGCTAAGGGTCTCGTAGCTCCAAGATATGCATTCTTTACCATTGCAAATCCAGCAAATGAGGTTGCAGAAGATGGTGGTGATTACTCTGTGGAATGAACTGAGGTGGGACCGTGGCCAGATTGTTGTGTGTTTGTTAAAGATGTTCAGGGCAATTGGTTTGTTAAGCAGTCTGTAAGTAATGGAAGAAGTTACCTGGCAGAAAGGCAGCTGGGGTTGTTGAAACAAATCTGGGAAAATAATTGGCAGGGTGACAGACCACTTGATGGAGGTGGAAGCCTTGGGGGATCATGGCACATGCAGACAGAGGGTAGTTAAATGCAGCATGACAGTTTTCTTTCAGTGCTCTAAATCTGGAAGAGCCAGATATGTCAAACCTGATCCGTTCATGTGAGGTAGGTAGTAGGAACGGAGCGTGGGGGAGTAAACTACCAAAGGCAGGTTTCTGAAGCGCTAAGACTGGGAAAAGCGGAAAAGTAATAGCATTGTTTTATTTTACAAAAATTCAACATGCAGAAAGCCCCCACCCAAAGTTCCATGCTTCTAAATGCTCCTCCCAGAGATCAACAATCTAAATAGCACCTACAGTTTACCTCTTGCAAATTCAACTCAGCTGTACTAAAGTTCCTCTTTGTGAATGCTGGTCTCGTGAAATCCCTGCAAGAGCAAGTAAACTTGTACTGAATAATGAGAACTCTGGGAAAGGACAGAGGAGATGGGCTGAAATCGTTTTGTGGCAACTTTGAAAGTCAGAGCCTGCTTGACCCTGGACAAAATAAAATTAATGAGTTCAAGGTAGTTTGCAAAGTAGGTGGGGTGACAACAGAATAGACAAAACACAGCTTTCATTTATTGCATTGAGTCTCTTCTTAAAGAAATACAGTTTATAGTAGGAAAAATGCCTACACAGAATGATTTTTTTTTTTTTTTTTTTATTTTTTTATTTNTTATTTTTTTTTTTTTTTTAATTTTTTAGACACTCCAAGATGTGAATAACATGTACCAGCATCAGCTTGCTTGACACATTTTAGCTGTCTTTTCATCATGGGCTTACAGCAGTGCTGCTAATCTGACAGCCTTGCACAGCTAAGCCCCGTTCTTAAGCAACAGAAATCAAAAAGACATCCAGGACACAGCAAGAGCAAAGCAGAGAATGAAAAAGCGGTCTGAAGAAGAGAGTGGCTCAAATTTCATGATCCAAATATGTGAGGATTTGCTGTAATTTCTAGAAAGGATGGTGCAATTCAATATTTCATTTCATCTCAAGAAGATCAAACAAATAGCCAGGACGAGAAAGGCCCTTTGTTTCAGCTCAGTCCTTCTCTCAGCATCCTGTTTCTTAGCCCAGAAAATGTTTTCTTTTAAAAAGAATACAATGGTTGTGATGGATGGGAGAGCTCATGCATCTGTAAACCTGTGTGCCTGTCAGGGCTCACTCTCACACATCACTTCTCTTGATTTCTGGTTTTGTTCTTTTTTTCTTTTTTTTCATGTTGGGTAATATAAAAAAGGCTCTTTCTTTTTTTTTTTTTTTTTTTTTTTTTTTGGTCTTTTAGCAAAAGGATGAAGTGAAAGCAAATTTGGACAGGCAAAACCTGAGTTAGTTAGAGCTTTATCACTCAAAAATGAGTTTAAATGCCACTCAGAACTAAGCCTCCTCCTTCTCCACCCTTGAGACATCCCAGTTGTTTTAACTGGCTCAAGTGACGAATCCTATGTGTCTACAGTTGTAATTAAAAATACCCCACATATACTTCTGAAAAAATCGTGCCTGGGTTGTACCAGGTGTCACCCAAGGCAGCTTCACCCATGGGTGAAGCCAGTTGCTGAGAATGGATTGGGGTGGGTGAGAAAGGGGGACCATAGGTGTCAGAGTCTGTTACTTTTCCTTAGCACTCAAAAAAATCCAGAGTATGTGCACAGAACAACAAATTGTAATTCTGCAATTAAAAATACACTTTCTAGATTGGCAGTTGCTCAATGCAGTGATTTTTAATTTTTGTGGAAGTGGTTTTGATACAGGCCAGCAGGGATTAAAGGGTTAGTGATAGATAATTTATTTTCCTGTAAGACAAAATGTCTTACAGGAATCAATTGCATCCAGGTTTTCTGAATATTTTTACAGCGCAATAATTCTTGTAAGTTATTTGGCAAATATATCAAGGGGGTTCCAAATGAAATCACAAAAACGTATGAAATTGGCTAAGAACTGCAACCAGATTTTTTTTCAAAGAGAAGTAGATGAAAATAAACATTAGTGCATAAATAAAATAGTAGTCTGGGGAAAGTCTTAAAAGAGAATTAATTGTGGTTTCCATTAGTCCTTTCAGGACTTTCACTGAGCTACTGTATTTTGAGGCATTAATGATTTGTAAGCATTAGAGTAAATTATTTTTTAAAAAATTATCTGTAGTTTCTATTAGTGTCTTTAAGAACTTACTTTTATACCTATAGGTAGCACACAGTGGTACAACTTCTAAAGTTGCAAGCCCAAAACTACAGACTTCTGTAGCTCCTAAAGTGTCCCCGAACCCATCGCTGGGACTGCGGAGGTTTCCAGGGCAGCGCCCAACCTAGGTGCTCATGTCCAACAGCCGCCAGCTGAGACAGGCACTGGAGCATGGGAAAACAACCCCTGTAGAAATTGTTCCTGGAGCAACATGATGGCACCCTCTGTCAAAAGCTGTGGAAGCCCATCCTTCCTGTGCAGATGGTGAAGCCCTGGAGTCCTTTGATGTTGGAGAAGGAAGGGTGAGTCTAACAAATAGCTCAGAGATCCCAATCCTGACATTCTGGGTTCATTTGCCAAAAAAAAAGAAAAAAGGGAAAAAAAGAAAAACAACTTTCCTTTTTTTAGGTTAGTAGACATGCAGAAGGCTAGTTTTACTCCTTTTTATGTTGTCCAACAAAACCAGAAATATCCAGAAAATAGCAATTCCCTGCCTGAAGTCTCTTTTCTCACATCATATGCAATTAACGTCTTTTTGTTGTACAACATGGTGGTGTAAAGCTAGAGCTCACCAACATTACAAGATGTTCCTGTGCAAGTGCTTGCACATGGGCAAACACACGACACACGTGGTAACAGGCTTCCTTGTGAATGTACATTTAAATCGCTTCTCCCCTTGGAGCAAATAATTTTCTTTGCCTGAGGAGCAGAAGAGGCTTGACGGAGCTTTAAAATCAAAACCTCCAAAGCCAGAGGTGTTTTTAATCTCTCCTGGTAAAAGGACTACGGTTTGAAACTTGAGTTTTCTCTTTATTTAGAAAGGTAATTTTAATATTATTCTGTAATTATTCTTAACTTGTAAAAATGTCTCAAGTTCAGTTCCTTTTACTTAGTGGAAGGTGTCCTTGCAGCCTGTTGAAATTATGTTGCAGATGCAGTAAAATAGATCACATCAGAAAAATGGAAGTCCTAGGAAAGGATTTGTGATATAGACTGTATAGACACTATATGGGATATAGAGCATAAAAGCATACTGCAGCAAGATAATGTTTGGGGAAGACGGTCTGTCATTCACATTTTTAAACAAGGCAGAAAGATGCACCAAGTACTGTCTTCTGGCCCGCCTGCAGTGCCTCAGGCATCCATCCCTTCCAGGGCTAGCAAGGTGGATTCAGTTCCCACCTGGAGTTTTTTCCAAGACCTGTACTCGTACAGGACAGCAAGGAAACTGATGCATGTGCCACCAGTGGCACAAACTTTTGGCTGTTTCTCTGGATGGGCACTAAGCCCGATTCTTGGAGGCTCCTGTGTAAACAGTAGCAGTCATCCATTTGCTGTTTGATTTTTTTTCTATTTAATTTCTTATGATTTTAGAGCACTTTAGTTTTTTAATTGTAATGCTGTAGCCTTGAGATTATTTGCCATAGCGTACACACTATAGCATACATGAAAACACATCAAATGAAGAGTCAGATACAAGTCCACAGCATTAGCATGTGTCTCGAGTAATAGATCTCTTTCAGTAGTTAAAATGCGTGGCTTTTAAGATCTAAGTATTTCAAACCAGCAATGTGCGGCTGGGCGGCACCTCAAAGGGGACCTCAGCCCATGGGGCATTTGGGTCTGCAGCCCCCATTCTGGTTCTCATCAAATTCTTCCGCGAGGTCTTCTGCTGAGTTCCCCCCATGAGTTCCTGCTAGTGCCCTCGCCGTTTGGTGTGGAATGGTTTATTTTTTGACAACTTTACTGTTGGAAGTGTAGTAGAGAGCACAAAGGGAAGAGGGAAAGGCCACGTTTATGCTTTATCTGTGTTTTAAATTCCACTTTGGTCCTACTCTTTGTAAGTCTTGGCCTTCATTTTGAAATACTGTGTACTTTTTAGTCAGATTTCCTTCTGTAAAAGGCCGTCAAAAGCTGAAAGATTACTGTCCTGTAGTACAAGGAGGGATGCTGTTAGTCTGGCCAAGCAGCTATCAAAAATATACAGGAAATACAACATAAATAATTCATAATTCATTTTTCCCCAAATGTTTTCTACAGACAAGATCCCAGGCTATTAGGTTAACTCCAGGGACTATAAAGACAATAACTTGAACTAGAAGTCCCAGGACAGTAGCCAGGTTTCATGTGGTCTTCAGGGATGGGAACAAAAAACCCTACCAAAAATAATAACTTCCCCTTCACCATTGAAAACAGTGAACTCCACGTCAGCTAGATTTCAGATTTTATTAAGAATCAAGAGAAGTGAGCTCTTCTATCTGCAAGCTCATTAAATTGATGACCATTAAAAATTGATTCTTATCCAGATCCATTTGTAAAATTAATTTGCATATTTTCAAGAATATAAATTAGTCTATGGGGACCTAGACTTGGAGAAAAACATAGAAGTTGCAGTATCTGTTTCCTCCTTTTCAGTCCTCAAAATGTTAAGACCACTGAGTATTGAAAAATATGAAAAGCTTCAGCCAACCTCCTGACTGAAGTTTGAGCCTCCGTCTCAAACGGGAGCTAAGCGGGGTTTCTGACCTCACAGACAGGATATACTTTTATCCCATAACATAAAATTGTAGAAAACCGTTTAAAAGATTCCCCTTTGAACTTCCATTGCTATCATTTAAGTTTCTTTCCTTTAGGATATCACCTATCTTCTTTCATAGACTGCAGGAGGCACCCTTCAATTAACTGGATGTTTTTCTGTATGTACCTTCAGTTTTTGTCATGGTAGAATTTTTTCAAGTGGAAAATACAAGGGGGCGCAATGAAAAGCAGGTATTTTCTCTGAGCCTTTATAGACATCCAGGTATTTTTTTTCCCAAATATGAAACTATATATCTTACAGAAAACTCTATGGGAGTATGTTTTTCCAATAAATTAAAATATTAATTTAAATAAAAGATTAAAAATATATGTATAAGTTTTCTGTTTCCACTTTCAAGCCCTGAAATACCCTCGGATAAAATTGCAGGGCACTTCTCTTCCCTAAGTCTCTTTTGAGCACCAGCATGCACTCTGAATTGATTCCTTTCCTCTAAAGAATAAAACCATCAATCTCTATTTCCTGCCACTTCAAATTCAAGCCGGATGCCGAAGGAAGAAAAATAGTGATTGGCAGAGCTTGGAGAAGGAGCCACGAGGAGTGAAGAGCGCCAGCTCATCCAGCAGAAAAACTCATGTGAAACAATCCCTGGTCCAAGGAAACCAGACCAAAACTCTCACTTAACATCCGTCATTGATAGAAACAAAAGCTGTCGTGCTTCTGAGTGTGTTCCAACTTAATGAAGGGACAAGAAACCAAAAGGAAAAAAAAAGAGGAACCCCCAACTGTGACAGCACATGTGAACAACATCTCTTCACGAGGGAAATAAAGCACTGAATTAAAATTTATGGCTTCCCAGTAGCATTACATACCCTGGGAACAGTGAATGTTTTGTTCCTTCCCAAAATGACAAGTGTTAAGGTCGTAAAATCAAACTCAACTGGAGTAGCAAATTGATTCTAGACTATCTAGTTCTTCCAGGCTCTGTCATGCCGAGCAGACTTGGTGGTTGGTTGCCTAGGGTAGCAAAATATTAGGAATAACACAGTGTTTAGTGCCTGTTCCTTACGAGCGTGCCTCCGAGAGGGGAGGTGTGTTCATGTGTTACTGTGCTTAGCGCAGCAGAAACTCTAGAACTGAGTCAGTCCTGAGTGTTGCCTTTCTAGCCAACTTTCCAACAGCAATGAACTAATAGCATTTCCAAAGGTTAACATTTCTGTAACTTTGCCAAATGGTAGGGTCATGCCCTGTTTTTCTGCTATTACAATTTACTTCCCTCATTTTTTTTCTCATGACCTTTCCCCCACTATTTGCCACCATCCATTTTGGCCCTTTCCTGTTTTGCTACAGCCCTCTAACATACTGCTGAAATTATCAGCTTCATATTATGCTCTGTCTGTGCAATTAAGTGCTGCAAAACCACTGTAGCTGTAACGAATCTGCCTAATCCTTAGCTGCTAATCACGTAACAAACAAGGTAGCCTCTTAACTTCAGATTTGTGCAAGGTTACTCATGTGTCTGGTGTGTTCAGGGCTTAAATCTGGCTTTAATGCAATATCGGCTTGTCAGCAGTAAGCACATACACACGTGGAGACATTGCCCTGGTGTTTACCCTTACAATGCGGTGGCACATCTTTTCCCCTTTTTTTTGTTTCAAAGAGGCAATGCTGTGTTCCTCCTAGAAGAATGTGTTCCTAGAAGCCTTGACTCTTGATAAGGAGACCATCAACACTTTCACCTGACATGCAATTACCAGATACAGGTGTTCTTTCCCTTTGCTCTGGCACCACCTGGTTGAGGCCAGAGACAGGATAATGATCTGGATGTGTCACTGGTGTTATCTGATGTTGCATGTCTCTTATAAGTTTGATAGTCCTTCAGTGTTGGAGGATATCCAACACATGGTTCTCAGCCTCAGAAACTCTTCCCGCTGGGTCTGAAACTTTTTCTTAACAATTTTTTTCACAAGTATGGTGGTTTAATCTTTTCTCCTTGGATGCTTCATACTATTCCTGATACAGCTGATGTGATGTCTCAGAGGCCCTGCAAGAGATCAGGGCTTCTGCGCCACCTCCTGGCTCAACAAAGCCATTTAGTAGCACAAAATACGGTGAGGCCAGATCAGGTACTTACTAGGAAGAGATGCCACTCTTAGCCAAAAGAAAGTAAGAGACACAAATAAGAGATGATCCCTGTCCAAAGACGTCACTCTTCTGTGCAGGTTTCTCTGAAGAGATGGCCAGTATTTATTGGATTCTTGTGTTGTTTATTGGGCTCTATTATTCCCTAGTTCTTGGAGAAATGGCTCTTCAAAACTATAATTCCACTGTGACCATATTCTCTAGTTAGATGTCCAACTTGTTTGCATTTTTGTAGCCCAACAGCATCTGCAGGCAGCACTAGCAGAAGAACTTAACCCAGTGAGCAGGAGCTGGCCCACAAGCTTCGGCAAAGCTCTCATCTGCAGCCAACAGACAGTCAAACGTGACGGGCTGAGGCTTATAGGGGAGAGTACTACTGTACAATTTTGCGATCTGCAAGAGTTCACCCTGGGCATGGGATTTGTCCTTCTCTCCAGACACTTGGCTTCTTCAGGCCATTTATTTCTGGAGGCGGCAGTCCTGCATGTGGCCCTTTGCTGCACAGAAATGCACCAGGTGCAGGTTTAATGAGTGAGTGAGACAGTAACACCCTACCCCACATGCTCATTAGGTGATTTCCAAATCCTTGTAACTATCAAGTCAACAACAAAAGTTTCCTCTGGGATCCAGCCCTGTGCTGCACTCCACGAATTTATTTCCATAGCAAACATCACTGCCTGAGACTGCCTTTTGCTTTGAAGTCTTGCTTGGAGGGTGGAGGAAGGCAGGGAAAAGGTCTGAGTATATTTTTATAATGAGGAGAGGGGTTTTTTCTTCACTTCCCGTTCATGCGGTAATGCCTGAACTTTGCTTCCTTTCTTCTTGTGAAGGAAAGTTTCCAAAATAAGCAAAACCACTGAGTTGCAAGCAGCCGCGATGCCGGGAAACCTGGAACTCAGAGGCAGCAGTTTCCTAAAGTTAGGGATTGAAGGTGAGGTTACAACCAAAGCTGTTTTACTCTGTCGACCTCTGTTCTCACCCTAGGTTTTCATATAAACCATTGCCTAAGTAACTTATATGAAGCCAACGTGAAAAGAAGCAACAGGAGGACATGTTGGCAAAAAAGGGGCATTTTGGATATCCCAACAGGGGGATGGTCTGCAGAAGATGCAGGAGAGGCAAAGGAGCTGTGCGGTGGTGCCGCATGGTCATCCACAGGTGCCGAAGGATGGAGGGACTGAAAGGGAGAAACAAACTGAGAGGCTAAAGGTGCTGGGGCGGGTGAATGGGAAGCCTCATGTGAGGAGGGACTGTGAGATAGCTGGTGGGGGATGTGCCTCAGACCAGGGGAATGTGTCTGTCTGAGATGTGAAGCTGAACAGAAACGAGAGGAAGGAGGTCCCTGCCCAACTCCTCCTGGGACCATCCCGGCTGACCCACTGGCCCCAGTCCCATCTGCGTGGTGCTCACAGCCTGGCCCACCTACCCCTGGCTGCGTGTCGGCTCCTTACCAGGGCCAACTATTTTTCAGCTGCTTTTCAAACTCAGGCTTGGGACCTGTATTTTAGCTTGAAGATAAACATTTTGAAAGCCGTCTTCTCTCTCACAGTGCAGGCAGGAGGTGTTTTTAATTATCTTAGGAAAGCTTTCCTTGGCCAGGCCAATTTGTTCACTGTTTCCCTAGTTGCTCTGTCTTGTGGAGCCGGCCTATAAACCAGCTCTATTAGGGGTTTATTGTATAACATTATCAAGAAAATAATCTCTGAAAAAAAATGAAATAACTTATAACAACCCTTTTTTTTCTTTGCAAATAACTTCATAGAAGCCAAATGATCTCCACAGCTGACTACCCAAACCTGCTGTAAAATGCTTGCTCCACATGAAAATGTTTAGGTTTAGTCATGTTTTAGTTCTAAAATGTTTTAAGTGATGATTTGGGCAAGAAAAAGAAAATTCTTCCTGTGGGGGGATGATATGGGAGAAGGAAGACTTCTTTATTTTTCAGAATGATATATTTTTGAATCATCAATGCATGATAAGTGCAGAGACAAGCAAGTCCTGCTTTCTGCTAGATTTATGTCTGTTTTACACACACATATAGGCACACACACATGCACATACTTTTATATAAAGAAAGAAAACAACGAAGAGAGAGAACAGGAGAGATTATTACACCTACTGGTTTTATTATTGGTTTTGCTGTGTAGACTCTGAACCATGTGGGTGTTGATGGTTGACTTCTTAAGAGACTTAATGAAGGTTATCTTTGGAAATTTTTACAGTCGTGATGATAAATGTGCTACTGAGAGGAATTCAGTTATCTTAGACTATAACAAAAATTTAATTTTCCTTTATTTTTTCTTTGACATACTTCTATATTATCCCTTTTCAGAGCTAATGCCAGTATTTTTCAGATGACTAATTTTATTGCTTTCCTACTGACAAAGGGAAAAGAGGTATCTTTCTTAAGTGCTCCTCAGAAGGAAAAGAAAAGCAAGACCATTGCAAGTACTGAAAGGACACTCCTCAATATTTACATTTTATTACTATTCAAAAGGAAATTTGTTGGGGGCGAGTACTGATTCTAGTCAGACTATCCTTTTATGTCTCATTTGTGAGGCACCTCTCATTCACTGAGGAAATGTTTCCAGACTCTTAAAAGGCTACTCCTCAACACAGAAAAGGAAAGAAACCCATGAGGGAACCTGGCTTTTCTCAGGGGTCAGTGCATTCACTGTCTGTATCTTCTAGAGCGCACCCACCTTTCTTCCTTGGGATGCTCTTACACTGGTGACTGCTGATGCAGCTTCCCTTAAAATCTGTACTCCCTCTCAGTTCTTGCATGTTTTGATCATCACTGACCAGTTAGAGCATACAAGGCGTTGAATGTATCAGTTCTGATTTTATACTCTAGTTCATGGGAATACCCAGGAGATCTTACATCTCAAGCTTTCCACACGTGCTTGCAGAAGAACAGCATGGGTTACATTTGCATTGGGATTTAAACATTTCCTTCGCTATGACAACAATTAGAGCACTATTTTCTATTTTGCTGTAAGTTAGAGCTGTGAATAACAATGGAGAGGTCTAACCACCCACTCCTCTCTGAGCAATCCCTCATGAACTCGGCGGCTTTGGGGAACAATGCAGTTCTGCTCTCAGATGTTATTGTGTCTGTGGGAGAGTATTTCTCAGCCTGTGCTCCAGGGACCACTCGTGGTCTGAAAGACTTCAGAGAATGGTTTGTGACATCACTCTAAAACAAAGCAACTCTCGCCACTCTCTTCCCCATCCCAAAACTGCCCAACTCCCCCCCCGCCATGTTGTCACAACTTTCAAAGGGCGGCCTAATTTTTAGTTGATTATTCATGAAAACCACTGCATTAAGACTGCCCAAGTAGCCTGCAGCTTAGTCCTCCAAAAAGTTCGGGGATCTTTGGATTAAAAAGCATGGAGAAACACTGCTTTGGAGAAGTGTGTCCGCTATTTTATTTATTTGGGAAGACACAAAATACCTGCCTCATGCATTGTCTGTACTCTTTAGAGTCAATGACAGATTGCTGCATCAGGCTTCCATCTTCCACCAGGTGCTTAATACTCATGAATGAAGCATACTAGATGCAACGGTGCTAGTAATAAAAACCAGCAGGTTTGTATTATTTTACTTCACTCCTTTTGTCTCCCGGACACCACCTCAGGTGCTGCCGAAGCCCTTACTACCACTATTGCAGTAGGCTGGGTTGGCTTTTCCAGTATAAATATTGCTCCTGGAATATCCCAGCTACTCTATAGCCTCGGCTCAAATACAAGTCTTTTCCCTTCCTCACAGCTCCACTATACAGAAAGGAGGTGCTTTCTGCTATGCACAGTTCACACTGCAGCTTTACAGCTGCAGGAAGCCAAGACTTAATGTAACAGCTACATCGGATCGTGGAGCATAAGACAGGAAGAGACCTCCACATCAGAGGCTCCTGTGCTATTGCAGACAAACAGATCATAAGTTTTGCAGGCTCCATCTTAAGACTAATTAGGTTTCTTGTTCCTGCTGTTTCTGCTGTGAAGCTTGTTGGAGCCTTGTTCCAGAGCTTGCTTCTACCAGAGCTTGCTGGAAACTTTGTAATTCTAGACACGTTTTTATGGTACATGTAAGCCTATTTATTCTTGTGTTTATGCTGCCTTTTATCTTAGTCAATTATTTGTACTACAGTCCCACCCATAGGCCCTACCCAGATGCCGCTGAACACCCAACAAACTGCATATGGAGCCGACCCAAAAGGGTTCAGGACAAGACTCTAAGCAGAAGATGCCAAACACAAATACGTGCAGAGAAGTTAAACTGGTGTCCTGACTGCTGACAGCTCTGGTGCCTCTTCCATCACAGGGAACATAGAAATACCCCAAAGTCCTGCTGTGAAAGGCAAATGGAGGGAATGGGCAAGAGTCAACAGGAGTGGCTGCTCCAGAGAGGAGGAGACCGGGTTTTACGGCTATACCTACTTCACCTGAATTTGATTCTTTGAAAAAAGGAACCAAAACATCGCCGTACCCACAAGCACACAGGAATTCAGGATTGTCTCTTACCTGTGCTGGGGCACAGTCTGTTGTAAGCACAGGCTCAAGGCAAGGGTCTGAATGCCTCCCAGTAACCCCCCAGCTCACCCCAGAAGTTTGGTTGTTAGTTATTAAGCAGCTGAAGGAAAGCACAGGGACTCTGGTATCTGCTGTGCCTTCTGCAGTCTATGAGCACCAACATTTGCTGAAATAGAGTTAGGACTGTTCCTATGATTTTTTAGCACAACTGTATTCTTGTAGGTTGATGTTGAGATCATCTTAACCAATGCTTTACTGCGGTGTGTGTTGCACGTTTTACCCCATTTCATACAGCCCCAGCTGCAGCCTAGCTTTGCCCGTGGCTTGGTGTGTTTAAAGCCACCATTTAGCATAACAAAACAAATTAACATAGGCTTGAGTTTTGGCCAGCCAGGCATGATACATTTTTAAGCTATGATTTTGTTTTGGCCAACGATTAATGACGACACGTTTAAAGCTGTGATTATTTTGCATTAGAAGATTTATTTATGCATAGCAAATAAGGGTTTTTTTTCCCAGTTGTAATGATATTTACTGCATGTTGCACAACTTCATTCTCAAAGAAAGAAATAAAAAAAAGGTGCACTCTGAGCACCGAGTGGCACAGCACATTGCATGCTAACGAACACATGATAGGACTGGTACCAGTGAGATGCTAACCTGTGCCACACAACAGTTAACCAGACATATCCACGAACACTTTTTCCTCCAAATAACACTATTTCAAGAAGGCAGATGTCCCAGTCTTGGGCACAGCTGGCAGCACTGCTTTGTTCTCTGTTGTAAGATCCCATTTTGAGCTGAACATAAAACTGTGCCAAATTTCTACCATCTGAGCTGAAATTTTTCATATGAGGTATTTACTCAGAGTGCCACTGATGGTTATTTATAATCAGTTGATTTAACAATATGGTTTAACTTCTTCAGAGAAAAGGTAGTGAAGACTGTTTGTATGTTAGCAAAACAACAGCACTGAATTTCTTTTCTTTTTAATGTGGGAGGAAAGAAGCATCTTGTCCTGGCGACCACACGAAGTGCCACCACAGCACCCTCCAGACTGCAGCAGCAGGGTCACAGCTGAGCAGAAGTCCTCATCCCCCAATAGCCCAGTTCTTCCAGTTCCCAGAGATGTAGCTAGTGGTCTCCAGTTCAGACAGGGAAAGGATTTCAGCTCAGACTTCTAAAC
Organism: Pandion haliaetus; assembly: GCA_013401275.1. NCBI lineage: Eukaryota > Metazoa > Chordata > Aves > Accipitriformes > Pandionidae > Pandion > Pandion haliaetus. Next base: position 184,842 of record VYZV01000436.1, on the reverse strand, counting down.
TTTACATTGATGTTTTGCCCACTAAGAGGTACCCTGGAAGCAGTGCATACTCTGAACTTGTTTAGGCCATAGAAAGCCATTTGTTTTGTAAAGCGCTGCATCCTTAGAAGCTGTGCCCAGCTCCTCGGCCCAGGGCTGCAGGGCACCCTCCCAGTATTGCTGGTGGAGGGAGGGGGTTGTGCAAACGGTCCCTAATCTGCTTTGAGCAGTGACGGTGAGATTAGCGGAGGTCTCCCTTCATTGACAGTGAAGGCAATGGGAGGATGCTCAGCATGTGCTGTGTAATGGCATTGGCTTTGGTCTGTTCAGCTGGCAGAGCTGTGGAGTGTGATGGCAAGCAGCTGGGGGAAAAGCAATTTTCTACTCAGCACAGCTTCTGCAAAACTACAGCTTGGTTGTGCTGTAAGTGTCTAGGTAAAGTGTCTGGGAAGTACACGTCTGGGATACTTCTGGAATTCATGTGAGTACTTGTTTGATGTAAGTGGGATTCATGAAAGGCTTGGTTCAGTTAAGAATCTGCAGCATCAGACCCTTAATCAGGGAGGAGGGGGCTCACGCTCAGATCACTCCTTAGCAAAATTGCCCCAAGGCTTCTCTCTCTCCTTTTCCTTCCCTTTGAAGGGTACCATTTTGGGTTCCCAAATGAAGACTTTGCTAACTGCAGCTGGAGAGCAAGGGAGTGCAATAAACAGGAAAGTAAGAGTCTATGGCGCAGCCTGCCTTTTCTAGTCTGGATGGAAAAGAAGACGAAAGTCCACGGAGCACTTGAGCGAGCAACAAATGGCATAAGAACAAATGCAGCAAAAGGGAATGCCAAGGTTGTCATCCCCCGTCAGCGGTTTGGATGGGTTTCCTCCTCGGAGAAGCATTGGGGAGGCTCAAGGCAGGACCTCGTGCAGGAAGCAGGTGGTTTGCTTTACCAAGAGCCATACGTAATGGTCAGGGAGCTGTGCTGTGCACCGGGCCAAGCTACAGCAGATGGGCTGCAGTTCGCTCCGCTCAAGGATATTTTTCATGTTATGTGTGGAAAAGAGCAGTAACCCTTGTTTGTTATATGAGGCCTTGTAGGACTTTGTTTGGAAAAAAGCCATTTTTGAGATAAAAAAAAGCCATTAAAAATGTGAGTCACTGTAATCGCATTCAAAGTGCTCCAGCATGGCCTTTCATTTGCAAGGACTTCACTATTAAAAGCAGCTTTTTTTTTTTTTTTTAAATGAAGAATTCCACCACAAATTATCTCAGGCTAATTGAGGTGATATTACTGATCTGTTCATTTGAAATGACTAAGAAAAACCACCCCAAACACCTCAAAGCACTGAATTCAAACTATTCACAGTGCAAGGGTACCAGCAAAATAGCTGTGCCTGCTCTGTGGTGTAACACGGGAACTTGGGCTGTAAATGCACCACAACATTCTCTCCAACACAACTGCAGTTCAAAAGCTGTATCCCCAGAAGGGCTGGGGGAGACTTGTCCCTTGTGCAGGGAGAAGAAGCAGGACCAGAAGCACAGGGTCCACCCAGAAGCAGGACCCCGTGGGGAGCCTTGGGCACCTCAGAGTAGGGACATCCACAGCCCGAGCAAAAGGCTGACCACCTGAATGGGCTGAAGAGGCCAAGGCTGGCACGCATATCCCACTGCTCTTTGGGGTTTGGATGCCCCATTCAGCATTAGCAGGTGCTTGTGTCCTCTCGGAGGGGAGATGCCCAAACTGCTGCTTTCAAAACACATCCTCACCGTGAGGCTGTGAGCGGCAAGGCACAGAGGGAGCAGAAGCCTTTCTGTTGTATATGACAAATAACAGCACCTTTTCTCTCTGGTGCACCATCACCATCCTTGAGGAGAGACCAACTGACCTGGGCATGGTCTTCCCACATCCAGGCACCCCTCCCAGAGCCTATTTACTTACTGCACCTTAAACAGTCACTGAATGAGTCACCCTCCTCTCAAATCCGGGCTGAGCTCTCAAATCTCTCAGCCGCTGGAGAAAGGACAGCTCTGTGAGGTTGCTTACTACCACTGCCAGGTGCCAGCACATCTGTGCCAGCCCCTGGGCCAGAGAGTTTTGGGGTCTTCTGTGGTGCTGGGCCTTCCGGGGACCTCTGAGAAGGGGCACTTACTCTTTGGACTGTCACTGAACTCAGCAATGAGTCAGAAGTCAAATTGCTGAAAATAACTGAGGCTGCTGCACCTCTGGGTGTGCAAAACAGCCACCGTTAAATTACAGTGTCAAAACAGAAAGTGTAGTCACCTCCCGGGAGAGGTGGCAGGGCTGTAGCTGTGGGCAGAGGAGAAGCAGGGCACCTGAGCACAGTGCGCTGGGCCTGGCCCAGTTCTGTGCTACTTCTTCAGTGCTGCTGGGATCCGATTTTTACTCTGTATTTGGCCAGTTGCAGACACTGGAAAAATGGCGAGAGAGCAGAAAACAGCCACAGAAAACAATTTGAGGGCTGACAGAAATGTCATGGTGAGAGACTTAAAAGGTCCGTCTGTTTGGCTTAGAGAAAAGCCCAAGTCATCTTACTGTATTTTACTAGAGGGACTTACCGTGTGCTTTAAATCCCTGGCAAAAGACAAATAGCTGCAAGCTAAATCCAGACAAGTTAAAACAGACATAAGGCACAGTTCAAAAGCAAACAGTGACTCATTGCTAGTGCAAATTACTAATGGCATTGGTGGATCCTCTACTTTGACTAATAGGAGAGGACAGGGTGTCTTCTTCTGTAGGTGGGCCAAAGGGTTCACACAGAAGAGCTTGGAGGAGATTGCCTGACTGGAGCGGTGTAGGAGGCCAGGCCAGATGACACCAAGCTGCCTTCTCATATCAGCAACCTGCCGTTATTCACACCGCTGCACAGAACCCTGCAGCACATCCACACACCCAGCATCCAGTCAGTATAGTCAGGACGTGCCTGTAAGTTAACTGTTAAATATTATCTGGAAAAAATAAACAAACACGTGGGTATCTGTGATGCTTAGTAATAGTAAATCATATTCCTCAGATCCTTTCCCTTGTAAAACACAGAACAGCTGTTCTTGGAAAACTGAATAGAAGCTCCAGTGCTTTGTTGTTGTGCTCTATTGCCATACGTTGTGTTACCAGCAGTAACCTTCAGTGACAGGTAAGAACTGCCTAATTACCAGCCTCTGTGCCATGCAAGCTTTCTCTGTTACTCTTGGCTGAGGGTGCTAGAGAGCATTAAGACAGCATAAAGCTCTGGGCTTGGTACACATGCTGTTGAAACTCAAGAAGCACATTTAAAATTTTTTTAAAATGGAGAGAAAAATCCTGATTTTGTGTTCATGCTGCTCTGGATTTATGCCCACCAGCTATCAAACAGAAGACAAATGACAGTGCTGTTCTTTCAACCAGTTTAATGATTCTGGCAAAAGACCTGGCAGCAGACTCCAAAGATTTCATCTAGGCAAGGCAATGCCTATTCCAAGAGTGGAAATCTCCAACTGGAGAGCTGGCAAGCATGTGTTTGTGCTGGAGGCTCAAATCAATCATTTCTATTTTTCCCAATGTGATCTAGCAAAGTACAGAAATTCTCTCCTTCATCAATGGCCACAAGCCACTTTTCATATTTAAGGTATTAGTGCCATGGGCTACGGTGATACATTGACTGCATATAAAACAGTCAGTGTTAGAACCACCTGTTTAATCATTCCTTTACAGTAGCTCTACTTTGAAAACTGACAACAAATGCCTTGTTGACACTGTCAACAAGGAATCCGGGAGACCACTGTATATTAGTGGTGTGCTGGAGTCATTCCTCTGTGTTCATGCAAAACTCCCCTGCCACCACGATACATTTCTGATTCTGTTGCTGAACACCAACCCCCTCATTGTTACCTTGTGAACTGACACAAATTCCCCTGGTACCGATGCCTGAGTCCATTAGCAATCAAAATACTACTGCAGGTTTATACTATTAAATGCACTTTATCCCTCAAAGGCTTGGACAAACTTTAGGGGCCTAACTGCAAAACTGGGATTTAGATTAAATAAGAAACCTACTCAGCAGCCACTAACTTTTTATTTAGGGTCTGATCTGTTGTGCCTGGAAGTCCCCGAGGTGCCAAAAATTCCACTTCTGTGGATACCCAAAACTGCCCTTGCTTACTCTGGTGGGAATCACAAAGTAAAGGGAACATAATCTAAGACTCTAGGTTTGCACAACTTCCTTGCAGGGCAGTATTCTGTAAACACTTCCCAGGTCATGGGAATGTCATGGCAGTACTGTATCTTACCAGAGTAAGCCTGTGGTGTGTACCCATCACACAGTCTAATTTCCCCACAGGGAGGACCTGGCAAGAGCTCTGCATGGGAGACAGTACATGCCAAAGAGGCACTGATAAGATGCTCAAGGTGTCCCATTTAGCACATTTCAAAAATATGTTTATGTGCAGCCTAAGGGGCCAGATCAGCTGTATGTGCTCTGAACTGATTTAACACATGACAAGAGGAGGATCCTTTCTAAATGGTCATGACTGATTAATATGTAGTGATGTAATATGCCAGTGCTGCCTCCTTGTATGTTATAACTCAATGGTTACTTCAGCCAGGGTGCTTAGAAGGTGCCTCGACACATCTCGCAGCTTCAAAAGGTTGAAACATCTCCCATCTGCCAAGGGAATATCTTATTTCTTCTCTGCTTCTCTAGGCAGAGAACAGTCATCCTTCACTCCCAAATCAGCTAAAAAAAAATAAAATAGCCAAACTATAAAACCACATACAAAAATATATGGAATCACTATTTATTCACTGATGTCCCTAATTCTATTCCAGAACCCAGAAACATTGTGAACGCAGGATTTCTCAGACTCCTGAGAATCCAGAGCGCTACACATTTCTCTGTCTTTTGCTCCTGAAGTGGCCTCAGGTTGTATATCTCCTGGCTTGGCCCTCCAATAATAATTATGGTAATTAGCCTCTATCTCCTTTGGGCTAGTTGCTAATACTGTCCAGCTGATTTCTCCAGAAGGAATAAACAAACAAATTTAAACAAGAGAAAGGCCAACCAAGCCTCAGAGGACAGAAGCAAAAGGGCAAACTGAAAGACAGCTCAGTCTAATTGTCTGCACCCCAGTGTTATCGGAGGCAACATTTTTCTCTGCAAGCAACCAACAATCCTGCATAAAGTGGGTTGGAAGGAGAGATTGCAAGGGGAGACCATTTTGAATTCAGAAGACTTTTCAGATGATCCTTCCAACACTGTTTATGCACCTTATAGCAAACAGTCATTGGAAAGAAGAAAAATCAGTCCTTAGAACAAGTTGTAGTCAGACATGTGTCTGGGCTTCTAGTTGACCTTAGGACACTCCTGGCACCGGGAGCTGCCTATCTCAGCCCCACATAGAGCCACTCAACTCTCACTATGCACAACCCAGTGAGTCTGGCTGAGGGGTTTGCTTCAGGAGCCAGACACTTAAAAGTGCTTCAAGAAGCTCATAACTGCTGCATTTGGGGCACGGTGATACATGAAGAGTGAGCTTAGGAGATGCTTGCTGTAGAGTGAAGCTCCTCAGGAGAGAAATAATGTAATAGTTCCCTCTAAAGAAGAGGTCTCACTCCCTCTTCTCCTTTTCCCCTTCTTCCCACCAAACTCTCCGGTTAGCCTGGTTGGCTCAGCTCAGAGAGCCGACCCAGCAAGGAGAAGAAAGCAGATGGTTTCTGCAGGGTGAGTGAGCTGAACTGGCTCACAGAGAGCCGCAGACCATGCAGGACCTCACAGCTGGGAAAAACAGGATAAGACTTTTAGCAGCACTGAACCGGTCAAGCAGCTCAGCAGGTACATGAAACCACAACTTCAAAGCGCAGAAGCTCCAGCCGCCCCAAAGTCCAGCCTCCCTCCTTTGGTTTTAAGTGACCAGTGTCCTTATGCACAAAACATGAGGCCACCAAAAGCTGGGCTGTAGCGAGGAGCAGGCAATAAGCCTGCCAGGTGAATGCAAGGCCCCTTCCATGGGCAGAAATACAAATCCAGTCCAAAATTCATTTATATTTTGCCAGCTGAAACCATTTGGTAAATGCATCGTGATATTTTACGGCAAAAATTAAACAGCCTCGCTGTACTCCAGAGCTCCCATTTCCAGGCCCATGGCCAGTTAATACTTCATCTCTTACCGCAGCGTGACCAGCAGTGGAACAAGTGCTAAACGAGTCCTGCTGGTTCTGGTCTGTCAAAAATCCCAAGCTGGAGCCTGGGGGACCACATAAGCCGCTGCCTGCCCACCACGCCTTTGCATGGTTTGATTTCCTGAGATCCTGTGGAGGATCCGTTCAAGAAAGTTCAGTCCGCAGGTGCAAGTTTTGCAGCTTATATCTGGCCCACATTTTTGATGTCAGGAAAAACATCACAAGAAAATAACTCATCATTAAAGAGAAGGGCTCCAGAGACTTTTTTGTATTCCAGTGAAAAGGCTTTTTTTTTAGCAGGCATCTGTCTGTGGTGTTTGCAACCTAAATATCTCAAGCAGAATCTGAAAATGACATTGATTAGAAACTGATTCTTGAAACAAATCATGTCCCTTTCTTGGCAGAGCAGTAATGAATTCTCATCACTGAGTTTTTCCAATCTTGTAATACATTAATTAGTTGGAACATGCTCACATCTCAAAAATCATGTCAAATCACAACTTTTAATTGCACATAATTCCTACCAGTGTTTTGCTCCATAAATTAATTTCAATTACATTCGAGTTTAAAGAAAACATTTTAACCCTTATAATTTTTGTATAAACCCATAGGAAGAAAAAAAGTGTAGTTCAAGAATAAATACAGTAGTTTAAAATAAACAATAACTTTTGCCACAAATCTTTACATTTGACTTCTTGCTTTAAAGAGAAAATGCTATACCTGGTAACTCTTATTACCTCCTCCAGCCCTCCTGAGTCATGGAAACAGATTTCGGAAACATGCCTAAGGCCAATCATTTAAAAAAGAAACAAACCCAAATCCTTTCACCCATTTGTTTCCCAGGTCACAGAATGAAAACCTGTAGGCCGCCTATTTCCATCTTTAGCACACACTCTCACTTGAGACTTAGAAAGCGGCTCAAATTTGACTTGCAAAAGAAAGATAGAGGCATGCCCTTACTCCCTGGAGAAGGCATACGAAAAGAATGTGCTTTTTTTTTATTTTAAGCTTTAGAAACTTGAACTCAAGCTGTAAGAGGGGAAAGGAAGGCCACGGCCAAGCAGCTGGTACAAGTAAGGTGCAGACACAGAGTCTTGTCCTGTGCCAGCTGGAAAAGGTCCACGATGGAAAACAGCTTCACAAGCCCCCCCTGCCCTGGCTCCTGTGACACTGCTGCATAGGAAAAACTGCAGCTCTGTGTGTGCTTTGTAGGGTTTGAAATGAAACTGTCTTATGGATCTCCACCTGTATCAATTTTAAAATGAAATAAACAATTATTTGGGAAAAAAAAGATACCTTATTTCTTCATATCCCACTGAAAGAAAATTCAAATAGCCTATGGCCCCTATCCTTTACTGCAGACTAATTCAAACCTAAACCAAGTATCTTCTCCAAGATATGAACACTTTTCAAGAGCACTTTCACTTGTTTTTGCAGAGGAGGTGTCTGACCCCGCACTGTGCCAGCTGAGGTAGAGCAGTGCTACCAGGCAGGGGTAAGTGGACCCACAATGAATGCCCAGAAGAAGCTTTCTTGCTGGGAGGCTGGGGCAGAGGGACAACAAGACATCCCAGACCTGAACACAGAGCCTGTATTGCCATGGTTCCCATCACTGTTGGCTCTTCAAATCAGTGTGGAGACACTACCATTTAATGAAGGAAAAATTGTACTGCTACCGTGACTCTTTGTGATCCTGTTTTTTACAGCCTTTCCTCATGCAGGATTACCATCGGTTTAGGAAGGAGACAGGAGTTGCCCTTCTTTTCTTTTTTAGGAGTATTTTTCCAAGGCATATCAAGGGAGGGAGCCTGGTTATCCCATTCCCTCTGGAGAACTTTGCACTTTCTTCACTAAAACCTTTTTTTCCTGAAAACAGAGGCTAAACCTCAGGCTAGACCATACTAACATAGTATAGCCCAGCCCAGTCCAGCCCAGTGCACAGGACTCTGCTGGGAGGATGTAAAATATGAAGCGTGGTTCTCTAGCTCTGCCTTGGCTGGGCACCTCAAATGTGTGTGTGTGCACACGTGCCTATGTTTATAGCAAGGCTCTCTTCCTTCCCCCTCCTCACACAAGTGTTTATTTCCTTGGAAGATAAGAGAATTAATCTGATGGGAGAAGATAAGCAGGATTTTCCCTCTACACATAATATAAAATACTTCGTGTGTACATATTTGTGTATACCATATATATGCACACAGTTTTGACTCCTGAACAGGAAGGACCAGATTTTTAAAGGTATTGTACATATAGCAGAATACTTTGAAGTCACTTATGAAAATTCTCCTAATTTCCCACCTTCATCTTTAAGCATCTACACATATCTGAGGGGTTTCAAAGGGGAGTTTTTATAATCCTGTTCTGTGCCTATTTGCATTTCAAGGCAATTAAGAATAAAAATATCCCCAAGAGGCATTGATACTAGGAGAATGTTCCATTTCATTAATGGTTATTTAGTTTTTCTTAAGGCTTCCTTTATCTTCAGAACACATTTGAGACAACCATGGGATAAATTAAGTAGGATTAAACAATACTATGACTCATCAACATACAGGAGTTCCACATATACTTGAATATGTCCTACAAAAAGGTGCTGCTGATCCTTGTTCCACTGGCATTCCTCCTGTTAATTGGCATGCAAGGTGCTTTCTTCTTTCAGCTTTGGCTTTTCACTGAGTCGTCTTCATTATTCAAAGTGCCATAGCATGAACTGTGAGAATCTGGTTGTATTTTGCCTGTCAATTTTTGTCCTAAGGAAATGGGGTGAGAGAAGGGAAAAACAACAACTCTGTGAAGAATTTTAATAAAACAAATCCCCCACCAATCCATCATTTAAACATTCTTTGCTCTAGTAATCATTGTTTTCATTTGACTGGTTGTAACAATAGCTTGGAAAAACTCTGAAAAATTCTTTGAAAAATCTGTTGGGAACAGGAACAGAAATTAAGGGAACAGTATATTTATTAAATATGACTAGAGCACATTTGTGACTCAACTCTCCTAGGTCATCCCATTATCTGATATCTCATTTTTAAACAGAGACAGAAAAAAAGCCCTACTTACCAGGAATATGTCCACAGTCAATAAAAGGAATTTGTAAATGCTCCTCTGTTTTATTTCTTGCAATTACAAATACACCAAGGAAAGATAGGAGACACCTGCAAAATAACAGTGGCATAGTATCATTAGAAACAGTTCACTGCGTCTGAGATGAGAATTTCTTTCCATGTTTCTTTTTCAAGGACTTCCAAACCCAAGCTGCTCAGTTTATAAAGAAACTTTTCTTCCTGGCAGTTCTATAAATTCATCTTGGGCTCCCTTTCAGTCTAGTTTTTGCCTCCTGAAGCTTTATTATCAGTTCCAAAGGCTCTGCAGGCAAAACTACACTTTCAGCAATATATACCTAATCAAATGCCTGTGAGTGTGAGACCAAAACATTTGAATCCCTGAGCAAATCTTCACAGAGCATCTAAGCTAGCATTCTAGCATTTGTAATTTCATTAACAACTCAGTCTAGCTGCAGACAATCAACATCTCTGTTGTTTTTCTCATTTGACTGTGTGTCTCAGGGGCAAGCTGTAAGCCAGGAGCAATGAGAAACTGCTATGCTTGGATAAATCTTCTATCCGCTCTGTGTTGGACACACAACCACTAATTCCTGCCTGCCAGATACATGGGTTGAATTTTATCATCTCCATTTTTTTCGTCACTTTTCCTGCAGTCAGACAAGATAGCGGTTGTGTGCACCTACTCCAGTCTGACTGCAGAGGATGAAGACATCTGTAGCTATCAGACCTGCTTATTTGACAGTGCTGTGGCAAGACACCTCCAGCAGTTCTGGGAGATGCTTTTAACCATCTCACGCCCATTACCAAGTGACTGTCTCTGGTCTCCAGAGTTCTTACAGTGCTGGTAGTCAGCAGAAGGTTTCTGTTCTCACAACACCTAGGCCCTTCTTCAAACATGTATTGTTAACAGCTTCTTAGCACGCTCTGAACTTTTTTGCAGGCATGGTGCATCTTTCTCGGCACAGGAAGATGGGGAGAGATTTGTAGTACTGCCTCGTAGGCAAGCAAATCATATAATTGCCCATGCCTAGTGGCAGCAAAGACCAGCTGGACATGCAAATGGAAGGCAACATGGAAGGACATTTCTTGCAGTTGTAAAAGCACCCCCTATAACATGACCTTTGGTGGAAAGCAGTGATTTCTCTTTCCTGCTGCAGGAACACATGCTGCCGGTTTTTCATTCCATCATGAGATTAGTAGTTCATAAGTGTCTCACATTTTTACATATTTGGATTCAAAACCAGGCCTCTAAACTCCCAAAGCACAGACATCAGTCTTTCCTTTAATGTTTTTTTTATCCTACTATAATGGCTATTCCATAATACTTTAATAATAAGATGGGTTTCTTCTTACTGAGAAAAGAAGGGATTCCACAAGGCAATGCTGTTTCAGTACAAACGTTAGTGTAGATTTTAGGCCGATGCACTTACCCGAACAGAAACATGAACACGCTCAGCAAAGCTGCACTTTGGAATTCCCGATAAAATATGACCCCTGGAATGTGACAGAAACAAGAATTGCAGATCTTGACTGGCTTCCAAGTGATATGAATTACAGCTGGGAGGGTCAGGAGCAGTGTCATGCTCAAACGGAGCAAAAAAAATCCCAAATAAGGTATTAATACACATTGTGATGAGTTCACTTTATGTGCCCATATTCCAATATATAGGCTTTCTCAAGATACTGCATGGGACTGGAGAAGATTTCGTTTATCAGGTTGAAGCATGTGCTGTGTTACTAACTGCACAGATGCAGGTATTTTTTGCATTGTCAGCAGCAGGTTTTATGCAGGTCAAACTCAAGGTCTTATTCACAAGCAGAGTCATGCCAATATAGCTAACAGGTTCTTCATGGATTTAGTTAAGCCACTCCAACAGACCATGTGGACGTCTTAACTCCAATTGGGAACATGTTTCTGATAACTAGCTGTGTCCCTGCTGTTTACACCAAGTTAAGGGCTCCAGCAGCCAAGTTTGCCAAATCTTTCTTGCTGAAGGGATCACTAGCTCTTTCTGGTCACCCCTTTTCCAGGAATTAGCACCTCTGCAGTGGAGGTGACAGAACCAGATGTATATCTGGATCTCAGCTGCCCCAGTTCACAGCCAAGTATATTAGCTTTAAACCACTGATGAGTACAGTTTTGCTTAGAAATGCCAGAGTGTGAAGCAGTGCAGCTGAAGTGTGACTGTATCTTCAAAGGCTTAACTGGGGATGGGGGAATCATGAGATAAGGTACCTTCTACGAGCAATCCACCAAGATTCAGCAGAGGTTGTTCTTCTAAGCCCTACACTGGTTTAACTAACCTGGTGTAAATGCATGTGTATCCAGTCTCAAAGCTACTAAGCCATTCCTGAATAGGTACTTGATCTTTTAAGGAGGCACAAGGCCAAATTCCCCATATGGTCACAAGAACACAACCCCCTTTTGGCACAAGTCTCCTCTCAGTCACAAAGTGTAGGTCTCTTCTAACACAGGTGCTGAGGCAATCTGTGCGTGAAGCTAACTCCCCTTCTCATTAATGGCAGCTCTGCATGAGAAACTCCTGCACAGCAATGACAGGAAAGCCCCCAGTGTGTGTTAAAATGAGTCATAAATGTTCTTACAACATGATCATTTTGGCTCATTGCTGATACAGCATCTTAGTCGTCCTCCCTGCTCATGTTCTTATGCTGTGCACAATTTCCAAGATTTGCAGTCCCTCTTTAACAATGCTGAGTTCAAAGTTCTCACCCAGAATAAAATGTTAAATGCTTAAAAAGTCTTTGGAGTCGTTTTATTTCCTTCACTTAACCTAGAATTCTACCTTCTGAAATAGAATATACACTAACTACTATGAAGCACAGCTGGTTGTCATTTGAGTAGTTTGCCAGGCTGTTAAAATTACTCTACCAGTTCGGATATGGAGAGGCTGGTGTGCACATGGTAAATGCATTTACTGGATGTCAGGATGAGGCTAGGATAAATGCAGGTACTTCTAGTAAGCCAGCAAGGCACAGTAAACTGTACATATCAATTCTGGAAATGCTAGAATGTGATTATTTTTATTTTGCTTCAAAAATTGTGAACTTATTAATTTTTCAGAACTTAAACACATGTCACTTAGGAAAAACTTCTTTTTGTGAAGACAAGCATGACTGGTTTGTGTTCCTGTTCACAGGCAGTAATTCTTGAACACGTGTTGTGCAGAAAATCATTCTGTAGAGCCAGAAGGCCAGAAACAAACCTGAAATGATGGCACTGGTGGTGAAGAACACAAAATTAATGGGCACAACTTCTGTCACTTCATACAGATGCATTGCTTGATTCAAGAACCTGGAAGATAAGCGTTATTGCACGTTAGGCCTACAGGAGGTTCATTGCACTTTAAGTCAGGTTAAGTCACTTTATGTCAGTTTAACAGTAAGTGTGACCATTTCTTACCACAATAGCAAGTAGCCCTGGACAGATGCATATGTGTAGTGAATTTAGCTTCTGCTTTCGACTATGCAGAGTACAAACAATTAGGCAAAAGCAAGAAGGTTTGCATGGATTCTTCTGGCCATAGGCTGTCATTGGAGAGTCCTTTGAAGCACTGTTGGAAAAATTTTGACTGCCACAGATAAGGGAGGAATGCTAGAGTATTACTGCTTATGGTCTGCATCGGTTCTTGGAAGCAGAGCTGCCTGCGAGCAGCCAGGGACAAGTTGCTCTAATTTAAACAGTTTGTGTAAGGGTATATGTCCAGCACGGACATGAACACGCGAGTTCTCGTAGGAACTGTTTCACTTCACTGAAGACCACATTGCTGCTACTGCTCAATCCAATTTGGCTAAAACACATATTTGTATGTTAATCCATGCAATCATACTCCAGACACACTCTGTCCTGCCGGGAAAGTTCAGGAAGGTGGCTTCAAGCCTGTGCTCTTTGGGTTAGAAACTCTCTGCTGTGCTTCTCAGAAAGGCAACACATACTGTCACCAGAATCATGAGCAAGAGTGTGCAGGACCACAGGAGCATATGCTGCACACAGACCTGCAGGACTGAGACACTGGCCATGGAGCAGCCTGCACAGTCTGCATCAGCAGATGAAAAAGGCAAAGCAATGAATCCACTTGTAAGGAGACCACAGCTATCAACATTTACCCATAGGGTGATGAATCATGAGTATGAACTCTTGAATACACTGGCAGATACTCTGTTACGTGAACGATGCATTTCAGACCAAAAGAGAAAAATCAGGAGGCTGCAGAGTGTATTCAAAACCTATAAAAAGAACCACACTTAAATGTTTCACTGGTACAATATATGTGCACAGTAAAAATCCAAGCTTGGATCTGTTTTAGCTATTAAAGTAATTGCATGGTTATTTTAGCAACTGTTGAACAGTCTCCATGGTGCTTTAAAAATAAAGAAATCCTACATATCCACAGGATAGTCAGGATTTTGAAGTCATTGAAAACACCTCATTATTTTCTCCCATTTGCAACAAACTTGGTCACAGGGACTAAAACAGTGATACCAAGGCCCAGCTTTGAATCCAGGAGGATGTTGCAGGACAAGCTGTTCTGAGCTAACACACGACAGTCAAATAAAATAAGAGAGGAAACAAATAAAATGAAAAATCTAGACTGACAGCACTGTCTCCATTAGAAAATGTGTCCAAGAGAGAAGAAAGAGACACTGAGCACAGGGAATGAAATGAGCACATTTCACTTCTGTTTTAATTTTGACCCAGCAGAAGAAAGAAAGAAAAAACTGGCAAGAGGGAGAGGTTAATTCAGCAGCTTCCTATTTACCAAGCTTTTATTTCCTATTTTAAATGCCCTGAGCTGTTCTCCCAGCAAAGACAAGCTGGATGTAAATCACTCTATAATCTGTTACAGGGGAGTTCCCGAGTCAGCCATGGAGAGTCAGTGCATAATAATGCATGGACTTTCTGATTCCACATGGGAATGGTATGTTCTGCCACGAGAACGCTGGGTTGGCTCTTCTACAGGAAAATAATCATGCAAGTAAACACTCAGACTCACACTGGAGCAGTCTAGATGAGATTACTGAATGATGCTATCAGCACCTGAAGCAGAGGGACCGGCATAAAGGGTATGGACTCTGTTCAGCTGCAAGCTGTATTTTACCATGCTGCCACCCCCAGCAATCTGCAAAGGCAGCATAAAACAATCACTTAACAGGCCAGAGGCCAGCGGGGAAAGCTTGGATGTCCTCTGCATGCCAAAAGTTAACTATTTCCTAAAAAGGTACAGACATACAGGGTAGCAAAGTGCAACATGCAGATTTAACAGAGGCAGGGAGAAAGTTGGGATAAACTCTTCTTCAGTCTGACTAGTGACATAAGCTGGGGAAAAGAGATGCATAGTGAGGGTAAACGTGGTCATCTGATTATTCACCAATGAAGGTTTTAATGAGTTCAAGACCTGTGCCAAAACTACAGGAAAATTTGGGAAGACCCTGTATAAGGAAATAATGAGAGGAGGTAGCATCTATAATAGTCAATTATAAACTGAGAAATAAAGCCTGAATAAGCAATACAGTCAGCTGTAGGCAATTCATGCATCTGTCAAGGCTCTGCCAGGAATTTGTTGCCTTTAAGTGCAACTTGTATCTGGAGTTGATACCAGTACCGAAAAAAACTGACAGATAAAATGTGTACAAAGGTTAGGTGGTAAGTAGAATCTCACTTACTTGACTTGGAAACCACAAGAAGTTGCCATTAAAATAATCATGATATAGAAAACAGGGTAAGTTAGCTGCATTTTCCCCTTTGCAGAGAGTGTTATCATGCTGGCCACAGCCTTTACAGCAATGACAGTCAACGATGCTGAAAGGGAAAGGGAGAGATTAGCAGGGCAGGATTCACAGCAGTGACATTAGTCAAAGCATTAGTAAGGGTGGACAAGGTGCCAGGTCAGAGCCACAGGTCTTATCACCTAAAAAGACACTGAGACAGGATTTGGGCACCTAAAACCAAGTGTGTGATTTTATAAACACTTGCTAAGCTACTGTCTAAACTCAGAGTGGCCTTAGCTCCATGTGTGCTTTGTGTTTTGCTTTTAGGTTCTTGTAGCACTGAGGTCTGCAAGCCTGCATCCACCCAAAGTTTCCCCATTTTCAACAGGGTAGCTGAAGTTAGAGTCAGATGAAATCTTGCAAGGTATGATTTGTGTGTGTATAGGGGTGGGGGGGGCAGGGAAGAGACAGAGAGGGAGAGGCTGAGCTCAGGGTGAGGAAAGAACTGGATCCATTTCCCACTGTTGGACATATGCCCTAAACACTGGACTACCAGTCAGAGGTGGTACAACAGCCTCCACATCTTCCAGACAGACTGTATTTAGCTCCAGCTGCTAATTTGGACCCCATGTTGCATTATTCAGGAGAGGTCTGAGAGGTCTCATTATGTGTTCAAAGCAGCTGGGACATCTCCTAATAGCCTGCATGTGAGACTGGCAGCCTAAAATAACTCCTCACCCTCAGGATTTCTCTGCTGGGACAGAGCTGGCCAAAGCTGGCCAAAGCTGACTTCTGGGATCACCTCCCAAAGCACCTAACTCTCCCCACAGGTTACGTACAGAGAGCAGACAACCAATACAGAGGTCTGCATTTTGTTTCAGGGGCCAGGCTCTTAAGACCATTTACTGGATTTAGCCCACCGAATAGAATATTTCGGTAGTGTGTTTTCAATCCATTTAGTCGCTGTCATTGCATCACCACAAACAAATCTAAGACAGCAGGCAATGGTTTTAATACGTCGCCAATTCAGAGAAGTCTTGCAATACACATCTTTTAGAAAAGGGGCTGACAGTACAGCTAAGAGTTACTTTAGACTTCCTTTTGGAGTGTGCTCTTGGTTTGTTGAAGCTAACCCAAGTAGGCTGTGATTATTGCAAATAAAATGTAACAAATTCAAAAGAAACTAAAAATGATAAGAAGAGCCAGGGTGCAGAGATGACCTTTGAAGAAAGGTAATTAATCGTCAGGAGCACCGTCCCCCAGCTGGGATCCAGTTCCACCCTCTTCCAGAGCTGAGGAGTGTTGGATTTCGGTGGTCTGATTCATCCTCCCGTAACTGCAAAATTCAGATTGGCAAGGAGAGCTGCACTGTGCAGAATGTTCAGGCTGAGGGTTGGGAGAAAATGCGGGGGAAGAAGAATGAATTCAGGTCTGTGGTTTTGATTGCAAGCATTTTTCTTATAGCAAGTCCAAAAGTTCAGGGGGAGTTTAAGAATTGCATACATCTTGTGATGACCCTGTTCACCATCATGAAATTCACTGTTTTCATGACAACCTTTCCACCAAGTACTTCACTTCTTGCTCTGTAATGGAAATTGGTGGAGTGGTTTAACAAACACAGCAGTAAAACTGAGCAGAGGAGGTCAAATGCTGGCCTGCAGTGGTGCTAATGGTGTCATAAAGAGCCAAAAAATACACTCAAGCCCCAACAAGCAACCTACATAAAAATTGAGATTTGCACTCTAATGTGGGGGAGTTATTCTTTTAAAAGAACACTTACAGGTAAAAACTGGTAGTTTGTCCAACTAAAGGTAAAGATTGCTTAAAAATTGTTTCTCATGAAAGGGCAGTTTCCATCCCTTATAATTTTAACAAACCAGAGAAGAAAGCGTCAGGGTTTGGTTTTTTTTTTTTGTTGGTTGGCTGGGTTGGGTTTTTTGAAAAGTGGAATGATCTTTTTAGTTAAAGTAGCCCTGGAATAAGTTTCAAAACCTAGGAAATGATTTTCCTATCTCTGATAGAACGACACCCCCCAAGGCTAGTGTGACAAATGATGTCACTTTCCAGCTGTTAGGGCAGGAAACTCAGAAATCTCACTTTAATCTGAAATATTTCCCCCCAAACTTATGATAACTCCCAGTATATGCATGAGGTAAGATAATTCTCACCAAATGAACTTGCAGAGTTGCACTAAGCAAAATGTTTGCAGATTTTATGATCACCTCTGTATTTTCTTCATAATGAAAGTACCTCTTATATCCAGTGAAACACAAAGGCTGCCCTATCTTTAAAGAAACCTTTCTACGTTTAATTTACATCTGTACGAACCCTCGACCAGGAATGTATCTGTGCAGATATGAGAAAAGGCAGAAATCCCCTTCCACAAGCTGCCACCAAGACCCCAAGCCTCATCTAACCCTCCCGCAGCCAGGGCCCTCCAAGGGCAGTGCACGTGTCAGACAGCTGGGAGCAAAGCTGCTGGGACCTCTCTCAGCCCCCCCCAACACTTTGCTCAGCAGAAAGGTCAGAGACCAAGCAGAAGGCTCTAAGTGTAGTTTTGTGGGGACTGCCAGGCAGCAGGACAGCTGCAGGAACTGGAGCCAGCCACAGTTCTGGGTTTCCTGCTTGAGGGAAATGTCAGTATTTCAAAAGTTCCCATGGACCAGGATTTGTTTGTTTGTGTCTTTTTTAATAGAGCAGAAATAATGACACATTTTTGCTCAAGCTGCATGTGCTCACCAAAACCTCAGCAGCCACCAGCTGCAACTGTATTTTTGGTTGATTGCAGCCTGACCACTAAACTGCAGTTAGTGCCTGCTGGGGCATGGGTTTGCAGCCCTGCTGCTGTTCAGCAGCTCCACGCGTCTTTTTGGCACTGGAGGCATCAGGGCTGACAAGCTCCACAGCAAAATAAGCACGCAGGGCTATGCAGTCTAACAGCCCAGGTGTCCCAGAACCATGTGTTGACCTTGCTTCAGGTGGCCACCATGGTGTATCTGCCCAGAAGTGCAGCAGTCAAGTATAGAAGCTCATCTGGGGATCTTCAGGCTTCCAGCTATGCGGCAAGGAGGCTGGACCTGCTCATTGCTCAGGAGCGCACAGTGCTTCACGCTGCTCATGGCAGGGTTGGAAGCTGCAGAGCTGCTCAGGCGAGCTCTGCCAAAGCTCCTAGGCTCCTGCTGGGAGCTGGGGGATAGCTGGACTCACACTTCACCCCTCCAAACCAAGAGCAGTTGAACAGTTAGACCTAAGGCTTTTGGGGGTTTTCCATCTCTGCCTCTTTGCAGGGAGCATGGAAATCCTTCAAGGCTTCTGCAGAGCTACAGAACCTAATGTTCCTAGTGCTGGGAAACTTAAATGGGAAGACTGTCCCAAAAAGCACCTTTCCATTTCACCAAAGAAATGTGGTGTCCCATCAGGGTTTCATGGAGAATTGACAAGACAAGGACGGGAGAAGACATGGGGTGGTGACAAATTCTTAACATATGCCTGCAAGCAGTGGAGCTTTAGAGATAGCCTCCTGACATTTTTCAAAACTGATTCGAGTTTAACTTTATTGAAAGCTGTCTGATAAAATTATCATCTCCCTTGTTTCCCTGGGCATTGATTGTGACAACATTAATCAGAAGGCAAACTTCAGTGGCCCACTGAGTTCTTGTTATGCTTCTGGAAAGGTGGTAAAGTATGAAATGTTGCATATGCAAACAGGCATAGACAATTCAAAGTAAAAGTTCCCATACAGTCACAGCATATCACCACATTTGTTTACAGAGCGCTTACAAGGTCTTAAGCTGCTCTGTTTTAAAAAACTGATTTTCACAGCTAGCCTGCACCCCAAAACAGTTTCAAACAGTCCACCTTCACAGGATCTAAAGCTAAAGTGTTATTTAAAAAAGGCTTCAGAATGCCATTGCACAGAGCATATTAATTTCAGGGAATATGTAAAAAGAAATAGTCCCAGCAATAAGCATAGAAACTGTTTCCTAATCAGTTTTTCTCTTCAAAAAGAGACCACAGTAAGAATCATGTGGAATGTTTCAATGATTCTCCTCTCACTGCTTTGAAATGGCTCTAATCTAAACTAGCTGGGGAGACTGAGTGACAAGGAATTATCAAGTAACAGACAGAAACATTAAAGTGAATAATATGTTCTTACCCAGTAGTGCTACCATCATTAACAGAACCACAATGTGTTTCACACCCTTTCTTTTGTAAAAATAGAGGAGAATGCAGAATATTATAATTTCTAAGATCTGAAAATAAAAGGGAAGAAAGTTAGAGCTGTGAAACTATATAATAAATGCTTCATTCAAAGTCTTTGAGATGTCACATTCATTTTCTCTGCTCTAACAGTTCAAAGGAGAATTACTTTATTAAGCATCTTCTGCTAAAAACTAACCTTATTGCCAGTTGACTGAGCTATCAAACAATTGTTGCCATTTATCTTTCCTATAATAGCAAAAGTTAAATTCTGAACATTTCTGATTTCTTTAGGTTTTATTTTTGCACTTCTAGCTATATTTTGTCACTGGTAGTGTTGCGAAGAATTTTTAATGTAACAGCAGAGATAACCATATTTATTGGTAATAATTCTTACAGAAATTCTGTTTATAATTCCTATGGAGTAAAGCATTTACCTGGAGGAACAGCCGTCTCTCCTTCTAGCTATGGTATACCTAGTGTTACTCTTTGTGACATGCAAGCTTACTTTTGCTATCCTCTTTGCCGTTCTGCCCAGTCCTACTAACCCCCACCCCCCCAAACACTGTCTTTTTGTTCAAACTTTCTGCCATACATCATAAGGAGGAAAACATATATTTCATGTGGTGGTACTCAAATCACAGGTACTTGTCAGCACTTTACCTTGAAAAGCTCAACGACACACTAGCAGACCACACTGCAGGACATCTGCAGCTGCTGAAGCAGCTTTACCTACACTGTGCATGGTCCAAACTTGCTCCTTCAATAACATCTGACAGCTAAATGACAGACAGCTAAATTTACTGACTTGCTGTTAATTTTTGCAGATTCCCTTAGTAACTCTTACCTTTTGCCATCTCAAAAGTATGGGTATTCTCCCTCCTACCCACGTTGCCCAAATAACCCTCTATGCCTAAAGAAAACAGCAAGTGCAAGAGCCAAAAAGCTTCTGTGAAGCCCAGAAGACTTTGGAAAACAAGGATGATGGACCTCTGCACTGAGAGTTGCTCAGAAGCTTGGTAGCCTTAGAGACAGCATGAAGAAAGAGAAGTTCATTTGTGCAGGTTGGAAAGTAATCAAATGGGGGAAATAAGACAGAAAATGAGATTGTCATCATTACTGAATCTGGCTATTGTCATTTTTTGCCAACAAAACAAGTCATAGAAAAACCTCATGCCTATCTCCTTGGTTTTGTCACCAACATACTACTTTATGTTTTATAATGCCACTCCTCTCTTCAACCAACAGTTGCAATAAGGCAGCACTAGACTCGAAAATACCTGGGTGCTGCGCTGATGAAATTTCCAAAGAAGCAACTAAACAGTTACTAGTGGCAGTTATATAATGTAACATAGCCAATTTCTCATTTTGGTGAGTGACTGCGGCAGGAAAGCAGTCATCAGTTACATTCAGTTACTAAAATTCTCTACCACACTGACACCTCCCCCAGTTTAGTAGTGTTCAAAAATATGAACAGAACATAATTATGCTTTAATTCATTTTTTATTTACCTTCATACTGATCCCTTGTTCCCAAAGACAACTGAGACACAATTGCATTGTAGAACATTAGAAACACAAATTTGGATTTTATACCACCTTTCTTAAAAAATGTTAAATATTTATCACAAGGTTAAAAAAAAAAAAGCAAAGGTCTTGTTTGTTTGGGTTTTTTTTGTAAAATGTATTGAATATAATAAAGCATTTTAATAATCTTTGCAATCTCTTGTGAAGTGCTGGTCTAATCTCCCTCCAGCGTGACATCCCTCCACGCCAGGCTTGCACCTAGAGGTGAAAGCTGGGCCATCAGCTGGTAGAAAAGAGGCTTTTGCCTCAGCCTCACAGTGAGTAACTTGGCCAGCCTCCCCAGCTTCATTCAACAGTGTAACATTGGGTATGTCTAAATCGGGAACCAAGGCAGAAGTCATGTTAAGATCTGCAGACACGTGAGTTCATCTTGGCCTCCCTGTGGAAAACTATGACAGGGTTTTTGAGGGAACTAGAGAGGAGAAGTAAAGGTAGCAGCTTTGCTCTTCATGCCACTGGCAAACACATCTTAGGGCCAGAGGGGAATATCGTGTTATCAGGCTGCAGCTACAGCAGCCTCCAAGCAGTTTCAGTTGCTATTTTGACAGTGAACAATTGCTAACAGAACAGAAGAAAGCTGTGCTAAATAAATATTCCCCACATGGAAATGTACCCAGGCTAAGAAAGAAGTTCCAGAGATGTCCCAGGTATCCTCTTCCATGACACGCCAGTTCAGGACTGGCACACAGGATGGTGTGACTGGGATGGGACCATGGCACCAGGTGACACAACACTGTGAGATCTGCTTCCCCCTCAGTGCAAACCTGAGCACCCATCACCTTTCCAAGACCCTTGGACTGGTTGCCAGAGTGTACAAAAACCTGTGAGACAGCCCTACTGTAGGCAGCCAGCTACACCTCAGATATTGATTCACTTTATACCCCCCAGACAACTTTAATCACAATGCCAATAGAGGGAAGCACCGTCATCTGCCCTGTCACTTAGATTTCAAACTACGCAAGAACATTCATTCAAAAACAAGCCCAGGGACAGCTGCTGGCTCAAACCGCTCTGTCACACCAGCTCTGGTGTTCCACTCCCTCTTCCACCTTGCTCCAACCCCCAGAGCCGTAGGCAGTGGCGAGCACCGCTGACCTCAACTGAACCAGGTCATCGTTTCTGGCTCTGTCCTTCAGCCCTCTGCCAGTCCTCATCCTGCCATCAGCTCTTCTCTTGCTAAAGCTACCATAAGCTCCGCTGTGATCTCCTCCTGTTTAAAAGCAAACAAACCCACCAAGAAGACACACTTCTGAAAGGAAACAGCCAAGCAAAACCATCAAAAGGACACAAAAGAATCCCTGATAGCAGCTCTGGAAGGGGTGCACAGGTCTGTGTGCTTGGCTGCTTTCACCTCCTGGGGAATGCCCAAGAGCAGCATTGGTGTAGGGCCAGAGATGGCAGTCCTGTGGCCAGACCTGGGGAAAAAGCTGATGTTTGCTTTTCAGGGCTGTTATTTAAGTTTACTCAGCTCTGTCAAGTCTCACACACTAAGCATGAAATTCAAGCAATTATTTGTCACCTTGTGCTGCCCAGCAGTCAAACTATTCTTCCATGGTTCTCTGCCGCTCAGTGACCCACCAACAGGTCATGTTTAATCACAAGACAAGGGAGAGGCCATCAAATTGAGTCACTCTACAAGAAGAGTACATGGCTCCTAACAGGACCTCACACATACAGGGACCCTCCTGGGGTGCCCCAGCTGTTGCCTACGATTGCATCCTGAGAATTACCCAAAATAGTGCTCGCTCTCATAGCTGTTAACTGTGGTAGTGTTAAATACAAAGTCCAGGAATGGAAAGCGCGTAGATTATATCAGCTTCACATATTCTGTTTAGAGGAATTGACGGAACTTGACCTGCTTACAGTAATTTTTGCTATTATAACTAATCTCTACTGAAGTTTCCTCAAGCCCACATCTCATCAATATTTTTTTATAATCATGATGTTTTCCATGTTTCTAAGCATTACCAGAAGGCAGCAGAACAAAAATTTC
The DNA here is from genome assembly GCA_013401275.1 of Pandion haliaetus. Classification (NCBI taxonomy): domain Eukaryota; kingdom Metazoa; phylum Chordata; class Aves; order Accipitriformes; family Pandionidae; genus Pandion; species Pandion haliaetus. The sequence continues at coordinate 162,126 of VYZV01000436.1, read as the reverse complement.
TGCCTCAATTGTTTTTCTGGGATATACAGCAACATAGGCACCAATGAACCAGGAGGGTCTTCTAGGCACTTTGAAGGAAAAGCAGAAATGCTTTGAACCTGATTTTACAGAGATTAAATATTAATAACCGAATAGTCACTATGCTTCTGTTTAGAGAAACCTAAGAGCTTCATCTATAATTGATGTCTTCTGTAGTGACTCAAAGTGCACATAAGCAAAAGACAAAAAAACCAAGCTAGGATAGTCATTCTTGCTCAGACATGATTATGCTACTGCAAAGTCTCAGAAGGTGACTCAAAGTTGTCTCATGTGGGAACTGCAGAAATCCTCTGATGCCAGTGGAGTGCCACATGGGGATGGTTTGTCACCCACACAGAACATTTTGTACCACTGGGCCTTTGTATTTGTCAGCAGACCACACTTTGGGGCTACTTTTAGAAAGACTATCGGACTGCTTTGTACTGCTGTACTCTCTCCTTGCTATATACTTATACTGGAAACTCTGCAACTTCTGCAGTGCTTTTCTATATCTAGGCAGCCAACCTGTACTAGGCATTTTACAATTATGAAGAGCTAGTTCCCTGCCCAAAGAGAATGTTTACAACAGGGTTTGCTTGAACTTCCAGCAGCATACCAGTATAATCAGGCTGGTATCTCAGAGTCTTTTGTGGAGCCTTTCACTCCTCCCTCTTGTTTAGACAGAGGAAGCTCAAACCAGATGAATCCAGGGAGCAGAAGGAACAAATAAAGCTTGATATTTTTTTGAGTCAACAAGATATGCTGTGTACTTGCTCCATCCTTCCCTGCAACCCATGCTGTACGTGCAGAATTGGATGCTGGCTGAGGCAGGGAAAAGAGAGAAGAGGGGAAAGAATGTCCAACTTTTCCCAAAATAAAGTAAAAAAAGTCCTCACATGGGGAAAAGCCCTTCTCCAACAACCTGTTGGTTTTAAGAAAATGCGAACAGCATATGGCACAGAAATTTTTGGTGTCACTGGGAGTGGATGGGGAGTTTTCTCCCTCCACCACCTCTACACAAATGGGTGAGTCAGCAATTTAAAATCAGTGCTTAAAATGCCAGGCTGGTTTAGTATTTGTAGGTGGAACTGCATGGTAGAGGGGGATATTCAGCAGGAAAGAGAGAGGGTCCTCCAATGAGCACCGAGACCCTTGTTCTGAACTCCCTCCTAAAGAAGTCCCTCTCCCTCTGCTGAATACATGGATTTGCTGAAGCTCTTGCTGAGGCTGAAGCTACCTTTACTGAGTATCCCAAAACTCTTGGGCTTTGCCTTCAAAAGCCTCTCTACCGCCTGATTAAAAGTGCATGTTGTGATCTATGCAGCGTGATCATTAATTTCTTCCATTAGCTGTATTAACATCTTTCAGGAGCTTTTAAAATGCACAAAAAATTGAGCAAGATGATCAATATTTTTGTGGTAGCATGTACTTTCTGCTTAATCAGGAGTTTCATGGATAGTTAGATGTATGTAAAGTCTGCAGGTTGGCTAAAAGATTAAGGTCCTTAAAATGTCTACTCAGTGCCTTTCTAACTGAGCTTCCCACTGAAAAAAAAACTGGGCACCAATAGTCTAACCCAAGTGAGTCACTTTACTAGGAAAAAAGTAACTGTTTGTGAAGCTCCTATAATGTATCTTTTACATTCAGCTGGAGGAACACATTTTCAGCATTCCAGAGGAAAAGGGAGAGAAAAATTCTTCCTACTCACTCTTGTCTTGTTCCTGGTGCTAGTTAAACACATCAAAGAAGATGTATGGTATCTGAAGTTTGTATACAGATACTTTAATCAAAATGGTATTTTTGTATTTGAATTCAAACTCAGGTTCAGATTAACCTGAGTGGCAGTAATGCAGGCTGCCTGTCTACATGTCAACTCCATACAAAGCTCCTTTTGGCCAGGCTTAACAACATGAGGATAAACTGGAGTGATATGAAGGAAAAAAGCAGGACCAAGAGCATACATAGCTTGATTGTTAAAAGCACAAGTCCATCACATTCCAGAAAAGCATTGTAACTTAGATGTACATGCAGACAGCATGGCACGAACACATATGTAGGAAATATAAGCAGTGCCAATACTCATATTTTTCCTCAAGCCCACCAAAATCCCAAATCTTTCCATTCTTGTTAATCCTGCATAACTGTCCCTTTCCCCGGCACGTAGTTTGAAAGACATCTTTCGGTTCAGCATATTTTCAGCTTGGGGACTGGGTGATGACCCAGAGACTTGCTCTCTCCTATGAAAATCACATAATTTACCTTCAGGAGCAGTATTT
>VYZV01000436.1:133464-159712 GCA_013401275.1 Pandion haliaetus | reverse complement strand
CCACTAATTCATAATGCTGCAAAAAGCCCAATAACCCCAGTTTTTCTGATTTAGGGAGTAGTATGAACCAGATACTCACTGAATATACCAAAAAGGGCCAGCTCACTAAGTAATTCTGTACTTGTCTTGCTGTGACCTCTTGGGGTACACTTGGAGCGAATGTCACCAACAAGTATGTCCCAGTTATTGCCAGTGTTCCTCCTTTAAAGAAAGGACACATTATTTTGATAATACAATATTTGGTAATCACGGTCAACCTTGCTCTCCAGCTGATTTGGAAATAGTTTCTAGAAGAAAATTTAAGTTCATTTAATCAGATCTGGGCTTAGGCAATTGGGTTGCCTTGCATTTGTGGTCTTATCTAGTGCAATTTTTATTGAAGACCCAAAGGATTTTGGAAATATGAAAAAAGCTGTCAGTAAAGCCTCATGAATTAGGGTTCTAACTCAGCAATGCATTTTCAAATATTCTCTATTCTAATACCAAGTGCATGACAATGGAGAATCGATCCTTTGTATTTCTCACAAGCACAGAGGAGATCACATAAACTTATCCTACACTGAAAGGACAAGCTGCTTAGTGAGGCAGACAGCTAGACCATCAACCAGTGTAAATAAACATAACTCTCCCAAAGTCAGTGTGGCCACAGAGATCTGCACCAGCTATGGACCTGCCCTGGAAACATTAGGCACAAGACATATGTTCCAGTCCAATGCTTACATGAAGCTGTTATGAAGCCAACATTTTGGCCGCGCCCTGTTGTATGTGCAGACCTATGAACTGTTTTATAAAAGGTTGATTTGCAAAAGACTGTTCAACCATTAGGTTGCCAGGGCCCCTTTTCAAGGTCGAACTTGCATTATTGTGCTTTTAATAAAAATCTGGAAGTTCTGCCTTGTGGACAGCCAGCTGACAAACACAGACGTTCATCGAGGTATTAAGATAGAAGTGAGCCGATCCTGAGTCCATAAACTGTACTGGATTAAGGAAGATATTAGCTAATCAATTTTTTTTCAAGTAATCTTTAAAGTTCTTGGCAAACCTGTAAATTGGTGTGCAATACAAGGCTCAGGAATACAAAACAAAGCACATCCGGAGGGCTTTGCTGGCACTGCTATCGCACACAGTTCCTTTGGAAAAGCAGAACTGTTCTATATTTATGTGCTTGCAAAAACATCACCATATTTCCCATCATACAGCTCATTCCTATGGAATGTAGCAACATTGTTAAATCCTTCTTGCAAAGTCGAACTCACAGAAATAAAATAAATCAGTGCTGAACACTAGTTAAAGCAACACACAATGTATAAGACCATAAGGGAAACATGATCAGTCAATGGAGAGGGGATTTTGAATGTAGCAGCTGAGCTGGTAAACTTGGATCCCAAACCTAAATAAATATTATATAGAATTTCTGGAACAATAATGAACAGATCTCTCCAGAACATTCATGAGAACAGCTGGGATGTCCTCCTTGCAGTATGGACAATCAAGCCTAGATGCTAGAAACCCCACAGAAATATCAGGTGCCCTGTAGCAACATCAGGTGCACTGTCCCAGCTGAGATGGCTTGGTGTAAAGCCCAAACCCTGAAATATGCTTGTCTCTCATTATTACTGTGTTCAAGCTGGGCAGTTTTGATATGCAAAAAAATCTCGGACACAGACAAAAAGTTTTGAAGTGAAGACCATGTTTCCCAACAAAACACTTGACAACACGATTATTTGTTCTTTGAAGTGATAAAATTAATACCAAAAGGGAAGTTGTCATTTTTAATTGAGCTGGAATTTTTGTGCAATGTCTATGCAGTAAGAAAAAAAAAATCTTATATTTGAATGAATAGCTCAATAACTTCATTGTTTTTATTAAAATTGTGTTGTACTCATAAAGATTATACTAAATACAACCTCAGAGGCAAAAATAGACAATGAAAATAAATTTGAGCAATAAGGACACATAAGGAATGAGTTATGGTTATAAGAGCAGAGGATCTGGGAATGCAGTCTTTTCCACATGCACTGAAGATTCGCTCTCTTTTTTGTCACTTCTTCCCAATTTTGAAAGTATCTGCCTCGAAATACTTCTTGGGAAAGTGGGAGTGTGAAGGTGGGGGGCTGCGTGAGAGTTACAGCTTGCTAAGCATATGGCGACACACATGTCCATATTAGCAAACGCTTACTTACCCAATATATCAGCAGCCCTCATGGTCTTCTTTAGGAATAAGACAGAAATAAATGCACTACCTAGAACAAAAATATAAAGACATTTTTTATATTTGTTAGAATATCAAGTGCCATAGCAAAAAGCTGCCCTAGGCCAAGTTTAAATATATCTCATGGCTGTTGTTGTTGCACCATACCATGATATAACCAGCCAGGAGTCCATTCCCGCAACCAACCAACCCTCAGTTTTTATAAGATTTTAAACGTACCCACCAGGCTCTTACGTGGTTGAAGAGATGCAATACCCTTCCCGTCTCCCACACAGACACTTCTTAAACTGCTCTGATTCAGTCATATGTGGAAGTGTCAGGAAAGCTGGGCACTGATCAGCCTTACCGTTTCACTCCCCATTTTCCTGCCAGCTCATTATATGGACTTGCTCAAGGCAAATTGCCTCATAGAGGGATAAAATTCTGGTTCTTTAGACTTCAGTGTATTAGAGGCTTATAAGTAAAGTAGCAGCAGTACAATCAAGAGGAAGAAAGCCACTGCAAACGCATAGTATTTAGTATGATCTAAACGAGTGGTCATGATGTCTGCAAACAAGCAGGTGGAAGAACCAACATATGTACCATACAGGAGCACTGCCCACAGTCTTCTAGAGTGACTTGTAATGAGTGAGGAAGGAGAAAAATGGAAGTGAGCCCTGGAAATGACCTCCTGTTCCCCAGGCAAGTCTTTCCCTTGTTCAGCTCTTGCATCTCCCCCTCTGCCAGCTCCTAGCCCTGCCTCTTCAGGATGGGCAGCAGTGGGTGGGTGAGCAGCAGTAGTGGTCAGGCCAGCATTTCTGGTAAGCAGCTCAGTGTGGACATGTGCTAGAGGGGGGAAGAAGGGGTTTGGACTTAAGATGGATGAGACCATTGGCCACCCGGGAGAGATGGCTCTGTTCCAGCACACAATGTTAGAACATCTAACTCTTAAGAAGAAGCAAAAGAGGCTGAATAGCTCCTACGTTAAAGAGATGAGGAAAGGCCTTTGGGAGAGGTAATGTTAGATTCAGTCAGAAACCTCAAAGAAAGACTCTGCCCAGGAGGGACAGTGAAGAGACATATTAAACCTAAATCATGGGATGCTGTTACAACAGCTCGATTCCTGCCTACAGCATGAAATTCTTGGTTTATTCTTGAAATAACAGCTCAACCTTTTTGCAACCATCTTTGCCTCATTATCTCTATTGTTCTGATGGAAAATTTAATTTGTGGTTAGCTAGTAGATGTACTCTAGATAAATCTAGAGAGGTTCATACCAAGAGGTAAAGAGGGAACTGAAATTCAGCATCATGTCTGTGTTATCCAGTCAGTAAAAATCAGATACAGCAGAAGTCATAAAGTTAAACTGTATCAAGAGTGATGGAGATACATGCAAATGAATAAGTGCAAAAAAAGAATCTTCAACTGAAAATGCCTCACTGAAAGTAAGCTGCCTGACATGGTTGTCTTTAATCAATGTTTCAGTGACAATTTTGCTGGAGAAAAGACACTGGTATCCAGGCAACACTGGTAATAGCAGAGCTACCTAGGTTTAGAAAAGAGAGAGGACAAAAACCAGGAAAGAAGAAGCATCAACCCAAGGTAGTGCAGAAATTAATTACTGCTCTGTCTCCCTGCTGTCATAGCTCTCCCAAACCCCACCTCAGCCTATGTAGGCAGTCACTGTCACAGCAAAGACCTGCTGCTTAATGAACTGATGCCTCAGTGACGGTTTGGGGGTTTTTTTGAGTACCTCATTGTCTGGGGCCTCTGCAATCTCAGGTTCAATTCCAGCGTTGGCATCCAATTTGGGGTGAAATGAGTTATGCCTAAAATTCCGCTGCCTACTTCTCTGGAGATGACAATTGGCAGCTCAGGGGGATCACAATCGCTGAGGCTGACAGTGGGTACAGGGAGGCACTGGAATGCAGCCAGATAATGAAACTTGTCACTCAACCTGTCATCCGCTTTAATAATGCATTCAAATGCAGCAAGCTCTTTCTCCAGAGATAGCTGGTAATGCACAAGAGATCATGAGCTTAACAGAATGTATGTATAAGTAATGCTCTTTATTATGTGTAATATGTAGAGGAATCTAAAAATAGGAGAGGTTTTAAGAACATGTATTAGGCCATATGGGATTGGAGGAAAAACTGAAGTAGGAGGGGAGGTGCAACACCAAGGTGAGGAGAGTGAGACCCAGGAGAGACTGAACACAAAAGACACTGTCCCTGTGGATAAGTCACCACTTCACATGTGTTCAAGTGAAGAAGAAAAGCAAATGGGGTAAATCTAAGCAAAGAAGCACAGAATGGTTACACAGACCTGATGAGATGCTAGAGAACATACATGACTGGTCAGAAGCCTGGCATACTCTGGCTATTACCTTCAGGGTTGAATCTGAAGCAATTTATGGTAGCACAGCCAAGAGAGCACCTTGTTATTACACACTGGCTAACACAATATTTAATTTAATTTTTATTTTGTTAATTTTCTGGGGTTTAAGCTCCGTAAGTTTGAGTTTTATGTTCTCCAATTTGCAGGGTGGGTTTCAACCAGGTTAAATCAAAGAAACCAAGGGCAGATTGTTTTGACACAGACAGTGGCTCACTAGAAATGATGCACCAGAGGAGGAGGGGTATGAAGGGAGCCTGTGAGCTCTGGGAGTGCAGGCTGGCATTTCTTTGGTTTGCCTTCTGCTGGCTTTGCAGCTTTCCCTGGCCAGCAAGACAAATGGCAGGCACCGAAGTGTACTCCAGGAGCCCAGTGAGAAATGTACAGCCCTCACAGCTGCTCTGCCCCTCTTTAACTCCTTTGGGTTCCAGCTTACAGTCTCAGGTGCATTTAGCTTCTTAAGACATTAACTCCTCCAGAAAAGGCGGTTTAAGACAATATGCTAGATGGCCAACACATTCCCCCCTCCACCTCCTCCCTGCCTGGTGGCCTCCAAGCTGACCCTGCTGTGAGCAGCAGGTTGGGTTAGGGACTTCCTGAGGTCCCTTCCAACCTGAGTTATCCTAGGGCCCTGTGAACCCTTGGCAGAAGCGTAAGTGGGCATCCAGAGGCCACAGCTAAGCCTACCAGATATATGAGTTAAAGCCCTTACTGCATCCCAAATTAAGCTCCTAAAAGCAGCCCTGCTGAAACCCTTGGGCTCGGCTCTCCAGACTCTCTGCTCCTTTCCCACTATCCCTCAAACCACAGGCAAGGTGCCTCCCAACTCCACACTTCTCCTCCTCATTACCAGTGAAGTTACACCCTTGCACTTTCCTCCTAGCCTTTTTCCCCGTCACCATGATTTCGCCCCATCACTGCAGCATGAGTCTAACTTCCTACCACCTAGCCCCAATTTTCCCTTTCCCATGCCAGGGTCCTCTTGTTCACCCTCTGTCACAAAAGCTGTGTGCCTCTTCCTCCTACACCATTATACTGATGTGGTAAATAAATCACTGAACATTATGTTCAGTTCTACGGATGAATAGACAGAGGAACTTGGGCAACTGCTGTGCTGAAAAGTGCTAATGTGTCTTTGCAACTGTTCATTTGTTTGTTTCATGGGGTTTTTTTTTAAAGCTATAGACAGTTACAGAGATTGAGATCTGTGTTAGAGTGAGGAACAGTTTTTTTTTTTTAATTGGTCAGCAAGAGAACACAGCAATACAGACAACAAATTGTGTCAAAGTGTAAGCTGGCAACAGCTTGGCAACAAAACAAGCAATTTATCATTGTTCTGAAGCCTCATTGGTTTTGAACCACTGGTTTTAGCAATACAGCACATAACCAACCCTAAGCTAGAATTGTCAGCCTGTAAGTCATTGAAGCAAAGACTGCAATCCTGGTTGTCTGAGAAAACTTGTACGCTTTTTGGTGAGTCAGAACATGTTTAGCTTTTTAGCTAATTATTAAGGTAAAATTTTCAAAACTAGGCACAGATCATACTCCCACAGAGAGTGGTGGCAGATAGTCTGCTAGATCAAGAGAAAGGCAGAAAATCTGGGAGATGATCTGTTAAGGATTAAACCTTACAGAACCAACACATCCTAATGAAATCCTTGAGTTCATTTCATGCCTTGATTAGCTCATGCTTATATTAATATCCACAAACTGAGAAGTAAATAGGTCCTGTAAAATATCTGTATCTATATGACAGAGCCTTTCTGCAGGCTCATGAAACGCTTCAATCTGGAAATACAGACTTAGTATTTCAAATGAAAAATATTATGACTTGGCACTACATCAAAATAATGATAAATAAAAGCTATTGCATAGAAAATGGGACAAAAAGAGTTTGTTCAGGAGCTTAACTATTACGTTGAAACAACTTCATCTTCTCATACATCAGCAGAAAACAGGCTGGTTTGTATTCATTATTGAATGAATATATATTCACTGCAGCATGTGAATTTCAATTTAAATTGAAAAAATAGTAGAAAATGTCCATTTTCTGCATGATATGCAATTAAGTACTTTAAGGGAGGGCTGTAATGGTGCTACACATAGCTTAGTCAGCTGCTTATTCTCTTAGGAGAGTGATCGTTTACGATTATCTCCATATGTAGGTTTTCTCCAGCACAAATAGAAATGAAGAGTAGTGTGATATGTGGGTTCTGCCACTAGCAGACACTGAATGGTGAGAATCCAGGTCACAAAACAACTCCTCTGCCTCCTAGACATGAAAGCTGCAGTTAGGATTGATTCTTCTTTGTTTCTTTAAGAAAGGGATAATACACGACCGGAGAAGTTAAAGGTAGAAAATACATACTGATCCATAGAGTGTATTTCTGTATTTTGTCCAAGCCAGCCTTAAAAAACTCTAATGAAAGCATGTCCATCACTTACTTTTCCTACCCAAAACTATTTCACAAATAACTGAATTTCATTATTAAGTTGTTTTCCTGGTATTGAGGCTATTTATGAATTTCATTTTTATTGTCAGATCTTACACCAAATAATTCCTTTCATAACTGTTCATAGCTTCAAATATTAGTATAGCCTTCCTTTTTTTCTTTTCAATTCTTAGATGAGCTTTATGTACTATTTCAAATGGATTAGTACTCTCCTCATAATTGCATAGACTGCTCTTACTGCTTCTGTGTTGTCCAATAGTTTTCCAATAAAACCACAAAATTTAATATTTGCTTCAAATGTTCATTCTGATAAGCTTAACTGATTCAGTCAGGTAAAGGCATTTAAAACCACCCATTTTGCAGAATATTTTTGTACCCATTTCACTGGTGGTCTGGGTGAAATACTGAAGGAATACTAGCGATGATTCGAAGACTGTTGTTTAATGTTTGCACCTCTCCCAGTTCGTGCAACAAGAAAAACATTTCACTTTGAGACCAAGCGTTTACGCTGGTTTATGCAACTTAAGATTCTGCCTCCATCTAATGAAGCGGTTTAAGCTCATCCAATTGATTTTGCACTAAACCTGTTGAGCAGTGCTCAAGCTGTAAGGATACCGTTGCTGTCGGTCACATTTTAAGATGTGACCTTAAAGTATGCTTTATACAGACAGACCCTCAGTCTGCCTTCCAAGCTGTAAAAATTCAGGACCATCCCAGTACGGAAGCACTTGGAGATGTTTTAATCCATCTCCAAACTCAAGCTATTGTAGTCTGCCACACAATCAGGAAGATCTGGAGAGATGGTAAGTCAGGTAGTACATTTGATCACTGCAGCTCAAATGAGCAGGAGGTTAAGGGGACAGAGAATGGGGAGCAGGCCTCCCTGGGCAAGTACCAGTATTTCCTCAGGGGGTCCAGAGGCTGCACACTGAGAGAGGCACAAGAAAAAAGGCTGAACTGATAAGATTGCAGGTCATGAGAGGAATGTGGTTTAGCTGAAGGGTAGTGTGAAAAAATTATAAAAAAAGCACCCAAGCATTTTTATTAAGCGCATTTAGAAGGAAAGGACCTGGTTTGGAGAAAGGAACTGTGCTCACAGCCTTGGAGCAGACTAAAATATCTCTCTCCCATGCAAAGGGCTACTGGGGAGGACGGAAGGACAGGGAGAACAGACGACCCCTAATGCCCATGCACAAAGCATGAGGACAAGCAAGTCCATGTGCACTCTGCAGACAATGACAGATAAATCACAGCTGGTTTTGAGTGTCTGTAGCACCATCTCCACGGTGGAGTCTGCATATAGACAATTCATGCCTGAGAAGCAACCTGCCCTGAGACTATCGGCTTAAAACCTCCTTCATCTTATCCTGCCTACATCTCAGATACACTGCCTTGCTCAAAGGGAGGGCAGGAGCTGGAGGAAAACCAGTCTGCTTACCTACATTGGTCATTTTGGGGTAGACAGGGGAGAGGATCCAGGTGTGAGGAGGATGGATGTATTTAGACTTGATGGAACCTGGGTCTCCTTCAGGGCCAGAGCTCTGTGTCAGGGAGGATTAATACAAATTTGGAGAAACTTAGAGAATATCTGTATGCATAGCCAGAGTTGAACAGAGCGCTAGCTCTGCCCAAGACAACTGGGAACAAAGTCGTCACAGCTAATTGACTGTTCAAACCTATTCTTAGTTTATACGGTAGATATTAATGGTGCACTGAATACAAAGAAAGATATTACAGAATTTAGTCAGTTGGTGCTTGACCTCTTGATAGCTATCCTGCACACTGAATGTGTAACATTTCTAACATGATTAAATATTAGTACTGGAAAAGTGGTGGACAAAACATGAAACATTTTTCCCCATCCTTAATGCCAATATCGTAATAAAAAAAGCAAGCCAAATATCAGAGGAATTGCTCAAAAGAGAGACCGTTAAGGTGAGCTTAATTCTGGAAAATGGATTATAGGTCACTGAAGACCCTGGGAAGGTCTAGTTCTATAGGTTCAGGGAAGAACCCTGAAAATCCTTTTGTTGCATCATCTAGACAAGTACAAAGAAAGTATTTTAAAGAATAGTCTGGTAAATGTTTCCTAGTTCTCATTAGTAACAGAGTTCTCAAAATCCCAGGTTCTTGGGCAACAAAGATGTTACATTACAGTGAGTGGGAGAAATCCATTTCTACGAGAGTATCTGAGAATTTTTTTCCTAAAGCACCATCAGGGATATCAGTTTTCAAAGCCTAAAGCAATTTCTTGCCCCACAGCTATTTAGAAGCAGCATATAAAAATGCAAAGGGATCTCAACGTCAGTCTAAGTGAGTTAAGTGTAAAACAACTCTCTACAGAATGATGAAAACTGCAGAAGAAATGATCTCTGATACCACTGGCCTCTCCTCATCCCCATCTCCACCCGAAAGTTATTTCTGCAGACAAAAGCAAGCTAAAAACCACAGCAGCCTAAAATTACCCGAGCTACATGTAAAACATGATTTTTAATTTTTAAGTATAAAAAGCTTTTTAATGATCACATCAAACATGTATTACTCCTCCACTTTTAAATTAAAAATTTACCAATTTCTCCTCTTGAAGAAAACAACTGCTGTCTTCTCAGACTATTTAAAACCCTGAACAGATGTAGAGCTTGCATCATTGCAACCACACAGAGAAATACTTCCACTGTGTAAGAAGAAAAATATAGTCTTTGTAGCTTAATTCTAAGAAGAAAAAAAAAATCTACTGGTGTCATGCCAATTCATGGTCTGTGGTGCTGAATTCTTTCTAAAACCAGCCATCAGAAGCACCCAGCTCAATAGAATGAGGCACAAACTTTTCACTATTTAATTGATACCGGGTTAGATGCAAAATTCAGTTGGATGCAGTTAAATGTGGTAGCAGAGCATAATAGTTGTTGGCTCCATCTATTTTAAGACCCAGGATGCTTCCCGTCTTAGAGGTCTGGACATATATGATGGGTACAGCCCAAATCTGTTCTGGTTTATCCTCCTCCAAAATCCTGGGTTCCAAGCAAACGAAATTTTCCATGCAGACGCAGAGTGATGGAGATCTTTAGAGAATCCCCTAGATGACTGGCCATACTGCAAAGCACATTTCCCCTCAGTATACCATAGGTACTGAGTACCCAATGTCAGTGAGAGTCAGCTCTTATCATGTGGGATGTGCTGACACCAAATTTGGAAAAAAAAATGCTTATCAGAAGGGTCGACTTAGGGCTCAGATACAGATTTTGAGTTTGTTATCAAGTGCTTGATTTCTTCATTTAAAGAATTAACTTATGAAAGACACACATTCAACAATACCTCAAAACAACTGCCAACTAGACTATACAAAGTCCACCCTCCACTACCTAAAACAGGTCACAACTTAATGAGAAAAATATTTCCTGATCTTTTAAACTGGAAGACCTGCTGCCTAAACTATCCTTTGCCCCATTGTTAGCAGATGATGCTCATGTGTCTTGGCCAGTTTGTCATTACCCTAAATTAAGAACTCTTCTAAAATTAAAAGGATGATCTCTCTCTGGCTTTAATTTCAGAAGACAGGAAAGTATCTAGTGGTAGGAAGTGTTACTGGGAAGTTATTGTTGTAATTGGCTGTCTAAATCATTTTTACTTTCCCTTCCTTAAGGGAATGTTTGCTAGACTAAATAAAATTTCAGATATCTCTATTGTTTGGGCTATGAAATGGATACTGTCAGCTGATATATGGGAATGGAATATGAGATATTAAAGTACTTTCTGGGGTCTTCCAGGATAAGCAATTTAGGNCTTCTTGGTATTTGTTATAAGTAAGGGGAAATGGAGAATGGAGGAAACATGCAACATTTCTTTGCATATTGCAAAGGTAAAGAAGGAATTTGCCCAGATAAAAATCAACCCTAAATGTGACCTCTTCTTTGCAGCAGTTTAATAACCCATGGAATTTTTTCCCTTCCCACAGCTTCTCACTTCTTCTTTCTAGTTTTCAATATATGCATTTTATTCAGTTTGGGCAACAAATTAGATTGGTCAATGTTCCTTTATATTCAGAGACATCTGGAAATGTCTACTATTGTTAAAGATATAACTACCGCCACCAAAATCACACCAGGACTTGTCATATTAATTTACATTTTCATCTCAGGTAATATCTCATTCCTTTCTTTGACAAATCTTTCCTATAATGGTGAACTACCATGGCTTTATATCTCATTCTCCAAAATTCTGCAATAGTTTAACATTAAAGGTTACAGTAAATTGCCTGCAGTTTCCTTCCCCCACTATCTCTTTGCTAAATTGCACCCATACATGGTTGGCTGCCGCCTCCTACTTCAGCCAGGCAGTCCACTGGGAAGATAATTCAACTTTTCTACCTTCCCATGGAGAATCACTCACTGCAATGTCACTTCCGAGCTTGAAACTGATAGCTAGAGACAGACCATGAAATGTTATCACTTGTCAACAGCAAGCGAATGGGCTCCAGTGTGTGCAGAACTGTTGTGATATCTCAGCCCTGGATGTTTCAGCTGTGGATATGGAGTGACTTGATTAAGGGATACAGCTGCACTCTGTATTCCTGCTCTGTACAATATTGCCGTGTCCACTCTGCTTTGTATTAACACAATATGATAACATATTTTAAAATATATGTTTCTTTATCAAAGAAACAGACATCTCATACCTGTCAATACCTTAATTACAAAGAAACCACATGAAGTAAATAGTAAGTTCATATCAAATGCGTCCAAAGGATAAGACTTCTGCTAAAGTCCAATTAAGCTGCATATGAAGGAACAGCTGAACAACGTTGATGATGTCCATAAATGAGCTAAACGTTTCAGGAAATCTCTAGGCCCTTTTTGTCACACACTGCAGAAAGACAAGTAAGTTTGCCCATGTCAGCATGAATCATGGTGATGGACAGGGGACAGGGAGCAGAAACCGCTTTGTGTGACAATAACATAGAAAACATGTAGGTACTCAGGATCAGACCACAGCTCTATGCAGTCAGCAGGATGCCAGCCTCTCACTTTGGGAGCTTGAAGAGCTGGCAACACTGGTACAGCACTGGGTGACCAACTGGCAGGAACTTGCAGAGCACAAAGTGACACAAAAGACAAAACCGTGGAAAAAGAAAGATATTAGAAGAGTCTCTGAGTTAAGTAAAGGGTTTGTGTTAAACTGTCAGCTCATGTAATTGTATGAATAATTTCTTTTCAAACCACAAAATTAACATTTTTCCCCTTGTGTTCCTGCTACAGCTCCTGTGGTATCATTCCTCTAGTCACAAACAAGCGTTTGATTAACGTATGTACCCAAGCAAGAAATGGCGAACCATCTCACCTATGACAGATACACATCCCAGTGGAGCGACAAGGGCGATGGGTGCAAATCCATAGGCTGTGACATTGCCCACCTCTCCAAGCCCCAGGAGGGTAATCCCACACCACCATAGCTTGCTCGTGTAGTAGGGCTTCAGCTCTGTTTCACAAGCCAGTCGGAGATGAGCGCATTTCTAGAAGATTAATTATTAGGAACAGGCATGAAAAGAAAGACTTCCATTGTGTTATGTCTGACAAAAGTGGAATAATTAAAGGGGCTGTCAACTTCAAATTCCAGGTGTGTCAAGTTTTTCTTTTTAAACATGATTTTCAGCATGTTGTTGCAGACACACTGCTTTGTGTTAACTCAGTGCTGCTTCAGATGCGTGCTTTCTTAACCATGGTGGAAATGACTGAAAAATTAGACCTCTGAATAAACCTGAAAAATATGAATTGAATACTAGCTAGTTCTTCCTAGCTATCACTGCACAACTCTGTTCTTCTCTCAAAGCAAAGCTCAGCAGCTGTGCTGTGAATCTGGAAACACTCAAGGGCAGGAGATGGGGCAGAATCAGAACTGTGGCAACAAGCTGGGAGAAGAGGACCAGGCAACTTGGTGCCCCTGCTCCATGATACATATCCATTCCAGAAATACAATTTCAAAAGGAAAAAGGCAGTGCTTAATCACATCTGCTGTAGGGAGGAGACTAAATTAATTAGGTAGAATTTAGGATTGGGCTACAATCTCCTGTTTGACCTTAGAAGAAGATCTCAGGTAAAGCATTATTTTCAGAAGGAAAACCAGCTATACCTGTATCAACAGGTATAATATATACACAAGTAATACTTCATCAACACTTCTTGTTGGTGAAGGTATCATTGACACATGTAATTGTTTTCTCTTTGGCTGTAGAGCAAGAACCTGTATATAACAAGATCATTTGACTTTGATCACACTGGTCTTCTGAAACAGAGTCCAGGCAGTCTCCAACAGGAAGGTGTCATGATTGGGAAGGATGCAATGTTTACCACATTAGTTCTGCAGAATAGTTTCCATGCTCAGATTCCTCAGCAGCCTCTGTGCACATGGGTCAAAAAGTTGGAAAGCAAATGATACAGTTATTGTAGTATAAATGGTGGTAAAACACATTTTTTTCTCCATCACTTGATATTTGATTTTGGAAGTGTCCCTGCAGAACCCCAGGGAAGTTGTAAACATACTCCCATTCTACTCTGTAGGCTATGCTACAGAGTATGGGCCAAACAGTAAGGTCTGTGATACACCATAGTCTCAAGTAATTCCTCTTGTTGAGAGGATGCAGCACATTATTGCAGCTTCATGCTGTGGAACACGTTCAGGGGATGAAATTCTAGGAAGAAATTTAGCCCTCCAAGGAGAAAAGGAGCATAAGGAAATCAAAGTTCCCTGAGCCACAGACCAGCAGTTCACAGTAACATCCAGGATTTTGCATGTTCCATTTTTATAAACAAAACCAAAAAAAGCCCAGTAAAAATCCAATTGAAATGAATATTAAATAATATTCAAATCAAGAATCCAAATTTCTGCTGAAAATCAAATAGGCTGAGTTCTTAACTGAATCCTGAACCCTGGTTTCTCCCTAAATTCTTGTAGGAATAACTTGGGGGCACAGTGTGATGGAAAAGATGTGCAATGAACTCAGGAGGGTGAGCTCAGCGGCTCCCCTACAGCCTTCTTTCTTCAGACGTCTGCCTTCTTTGCATAGTAATGTGTGTGGATGATATTTAGGTGGAGGCTGTTTATAATCCAGCTGAAATATGTTGTAAATGGTGGGCTGTTCTTTAGCTGACAACCAGCTAGAGGGAAGAGAGGCAGGATAACTGACTGCATGGTGGAAGAGGGAGAGAGAACAATAAAATTTGGCCTGTCCATTTAATATGAGTGTGAAAATAAATGTTGACATCTAGGGAAAGTCATTATTCATATTTATAAGATACTTTTACTAAATGGAGAAGAACCTATTTTAAAGCATAAATAAAAATTTCATTTGAAACTGTCTGTCAAGTGGCAATGCAGAGCTATTGGGTTTTCCTAAACAGCATTTAAAAACCTGGAAGATTGTTCAAATCTAGTAAATGCTGTTAATGATTACAAGTCAATAGAAGTCTGTCTGCATGCCTAAGTACATCCCCTGGCAAAGCAACCACTTTGGCACTCAGTGCTCTCAGCAGACAAAAGATATGAAGTCTGAACAATCTCATTATTATGGGCTGGACTGAATTTCCACTTCTTTTCTGTTGAAACAGAGCCTGTCCTAGTACTGTCACCATCAGCAAGTTGCAGTTCATATTGGAGAGGCAGCAGTCATCTCAACCTGCCTGCCATCTCTGGCTAAACAGATTTCTTTCTATGGGATTCTCCGACTAGCGATACTTAAAATAGAAGGGAATCATTGAAGAACCTCCCAGCATTGATAAAATGGGTTATTATGAATAGAAGATTTCATATTCCACAGCCCTCTGTTTAATCCTTGATAGAAAAAACAAGAAGTAGCATTATATGAGGCATATACAACTCAAAATACAAGCTAGCAAAAATACTTTTTCTGGACCATTTACACAACATCTTCAGCACTTGAAAAACTTTTGTTAGAAGACCTAAAAATACCATGAATTCTACAATATACAGATTATAATAAATTATTTAACTATCTACTGAGTATGTATTCTAATTATTAATACAGAAAGGATTTTATAAATCTCATCCTACAACCCTTTGCCACAGTTGTAAGGTCAGCACCTCCCATTGCTTTTATGATTGAAAATAATATTTACTCAGATTATTTCATCCTAATTGCAGAAGGAAAACTAAATTGGTCAAAGTTGTTTTGGGGCCCAATATTGCAAAAAACTTTATGTTTCTATATATTTAATTACATTAACCACTTCATTAAGCAGTGCCTAAGACCTTGTGGTCAAGTTCATTTTAA
Source organism: Pandion haliaetus (assembly GCA_013401275.1). Lineage (NCBI taxonomy): Eukaryota > Metazoa > Chordata > Aves > Accipitriformes > Pandionidae > Pandion > Pandion haliaetus. Next base: position 144,390 of record VYZV01000436.1, on the reverse strand, counting down.
ATTTTGGCACTCTGAAACAGGTTCATGTGATGTCCAGTGCGACCACAAGTGGGTCACAGCTGGTATTTCCTTATGGCACATTACAAGGAGGAAGAGTTATGAATTTTTATTCTGTTCCCATATGAGAATCACAGCACAGAACAGGCTGAGAGCTATAATACTGCCAACAACTACAGCAGGGCACTGTTAAACTACAGTTAAAGAGAGGGAATGTTTATTAAATGCAACTAAATTTGTATTTTGAACTTCACCATAAAAACAAATTGTAACAAGTTACTTGCTAAATATAAATAAATAAGTCTGAATAAAGAGAAATAATTTCATACCTGTATATTCAAAGAGACACTAATCAGAAAATTTGAAGCAGCAGCAAGTAAAACTCCCAAAAGCTGAGTCTGCAAGATCACAAAACAAAGAAATAAAAAATACTTCTTTTTAGTTTAAGAAGAACAATGTAATGGTGGTTTTCTGATAGCACATTATAACCCAATCAAAAACAAATTATTGCACCTTTCAGTCACTGAGTTCAGGCTGCACTGATAAAAAACATCTCTGCACAGTTGACTAGGGCTTAAGCAGTAAAGAGCTGGGAATGGAGAGGGCATCTCAGTGCAGGAGGTGGTTTTGCTGTCCTTCAGTAGAACACCTTAAATCTCATGCAAGAAAAAACTAGACAGGTCTCACTTGAATACTACACACAGGTAGGTATTCTTCTTTTCCAAAAAAGGACCTGTTTTGTTACATAATCCAGAAAGCAAATCAACAGCAATCAACTGTTCATATTGGAACACAATTATCTTACGTGTTAACATATCTGCTATTTGACAGGGCAGCAGGGAACATAGGTCTCCTGACAGTTTCTTTAATGTATTGTGTTATTTCATCAAATTCTTTTCTAATCAGCCTGTCTAATTTTCAGTAAGATTTGCAAACTTTCTACAAAGCTGAGAAATTAAAAACATTCAAGCAGGATTCATTATTTTGGAAAGCAGCCATTTAAAGATGCCATTTCAGCAAGCTCAAATAACAGGTACATGGTAGAGCTCCCTGTCTACTTTCAAAACGTTAACACTTTGTACGTTGTCATAAGTGTATTCAAGACCCATTCAAGGTCAGTGCTATGGTGCTGTGAGAAGCCTCATTAGCTTATAGAAAAGACAAACATACTATCTGTGAGTTTTTATAAACAAGGTCACGGTAACATAACCTAGCATAACTATTGCTTGCAAGCTGTAAAGCAGCATCCAACTGAGCGCTCACAGCCTCCTCAGCTTTCATGACTCCTCCAAGAAGGTCCCTGGGCACTTATGAACAGGCAGTGCCTACCAGCCGCAGAGACTGTTGTGCCTCAACGTTTATAAAGAACCATATGTGGTCCAGCAAGCTCTTGGAGGGGAGGATTATTATTGTGGTTAGGTAACTCCCAGACTAGGAAAGAGCATTCCCAAAAGTGTGAAGAAACAACAGCCTTATTACAAATGGATGATAATACTCTTATTTAAGCACCACAGCTGAATCCAACTGCCTCCAGCCCATGCATTTCTGTAGTGGCTTAGACTCAGAAGGAGAAGCAGGCAACAGAATTGCTCTGAGTTAAATGCTTGGCCGACTACCAGGTGTCACCAAGACATGACTGATGGGTACAAGGGGATGCAGAGACGGGAATGCAGGAGGTGAGAGGGCTCCCTTTGCTCACACACCCTCTATGCTAAGTATTGCAGCACTCATGCCACAGCCTGTGTACAAGAAGCATTCAATGAGAAGAATTGCACAAGAGTTTTGCCCATACCCTCCGGTGCCTGGCCACTGGAAGTTCTTCCCATCTTGCATCCCCTCCCTGCACCGCAGTATCCTCCAGTGGATGCTCCACCAGCATGTCCTGGGCTCTCACGCACAGTGCATTTTCCATGCTCTGGGAACAAACCTCATTGGGAGCAGTGGGGAGTGTGTGACAAGACATCTCAACACACCTCAGCACAGACGTCTTTGCTGAGATCAGGTGCTAACTGTTACAGGGATGCAAGCAGCCTTTGCAACCTCCTTCCACACCAGGGAAATGCTGTCATATGGTCCCCACCCAGGACCCCACAGGAGCAGAGGGGATCGGTTTTCCTTCCTGAGGCTTCGATGCTGTAGCATTGATCTTGCGCAAAGTTTGACCACTTCACAGGTGGGTTATTTCACACCCCTTGTCATCCTGCACACACATCAGCTTCAATAAAACAGCAGTTAAATCAAAATTGTTTTCTTGATCCCAAAGACTTGTTCTTTTCAAATGACAACATGCTCCCTTGTGAGGAGGTGAAGTGGCCTCGTCATGAAGCTTTTAAGAAAGGTAAGACAGTAAGGAACAGAAAACAGAAACTGCCACCTCATTTACCCCATCATTTTATTGCTTTCACATCAGTAATTGTAATACATCCACACTACTCCCAGCAGAGAACCCAGTCTCTCTGAAGCTCTTTTTGTTTCAGTGGCTGATCCTACCCTTATGGCTGCATCTCTGGATAACCCTTTGATGGCTTTGCACACTGCATGGACAGGGACTCCATCAGGAAGTTTTCCAATGCCCTACATCTCTGGTGTCCTCTCCAGAATAGCAACTGCTTTTGAACCACAGTAGTTACTTCATCAGGTACCTGTGAGCTTGGCTCAGATATCGTTGTGGGACACATAATATTTCTAACATGATGACCACCCTGTGTCTGAACAGGAACCATCTCCCAAAAGTCAATCCTCTTCTTACAGGTTCCAGAAATTGCCAGGAACAGAAAACAGGTCAAAAACTTTGGTGGTCTTCTCCTCATTTTCTGGGAAATACTGAGACATGTGTGACCATTGTCTCAATACTTCCCAGTGAAATACCGAGATCAGTATTTCCCTCAGCTGAGGCTGGGCTGGGCTGGGACATGGGCCTGCAGGTGGGCCCAGCTCAGCAGGACCCAGGGCAGGGCTGTGGGGAGCTGGAGACGGGCCCTGCTGTGGCATTGCTGGAGCAGAGGCTGACGGCCCCCGGGGGCTGAAATGGGGTCCCTGGCCTTGTGAAGGGTGGGAGAGCCCCAGGGGTGAGCAGGGACAGGTAGGGTTGTGGGTGCCTTCAGGGCCCTGACAAACACATGTAAAGCTGTTGAGGTGACACTCCCTTGTGCCTAACTGAAGCAACCTCCTTTGTCTGCACATAAGGAAAAACAGTGCATGTGTATGATCAAGGCAAATTCATAGTGGCAGTCTGAGCTCAAAACTTAAACTCATTGCTCAGGTCATTTTATTGTAATGACCACATGTTTCACCTGAGCATTGCTGTTGGCATATATACTGCGCTGCCTGCTCCAGACTGACATGTGTTAATGAGCTCTGGTTAATATGGTGATAGCACCATACTTCCAAACCCAGGGCTGGACAGACCCCTAAAGATTAAAAGCAGAGTATCATGCCCTAAGGAGGTAGAATATCACATGGATCCATTCAGGGAGATGAGATGAAAGTACAGTAACGCCATGTAGCTATAGCATGCAAAACTGGCTTGTACAGGTTCATGCTCAGATATGCCAATATTAAAGAAAACAACAGGGAACAAAAATGAAGTAAAGAGGAAAATTAGATTGCAAACTTCACAAATCAGACTGCATCTTAAATCAGCAGGTAATTTCTAATACACAAGAGCTATCACATAGAGCAGCACTCAAAGCAGGAGAGAAAAAAATAGGATACCATATCTCAGGCTAGTAAAACCATGCATGAATGAAAGATGACCTGTGACAGAAGATAGATCACCCTATCAAACTAAAATGGTTGTTGTATTGCCCTGAAGGCCACCACAACCCATCTGTTCCCATCTTGTCATGTAAAAGGCTTCATTATTTTTGCTGTGTCTGCCATTCAACATCCTTTAGAAGCTAAAGGACTGGTGGAACAGCCAGTTTTATAAGTAATAAACATTATATTCTCCGAACACAGAGTTTTCAGTTGTGATATCCAGTTGTGATATCATCCACAGCACTGCAGGGCTTCCCACACATAAGTCTTGAGACAAACCTCTGTGAGGGAATTCAGTTGCAGACACAACTTCAGAGCCATGGTGCTGCTTCTGTCAACTAAGGACTTCTACAGGAAAAAGCCTTAAATATTCAAAACTGTTGGTGTAAAATGCAAGTCCCTTCATCACCAAAACATCTGTTTGAACATACAAGCCACTTTGTTGGACCCCAGATTTCAGACTGTTGACGCATTCTTCCAGTGCTTCCAAACACATGAGGCTTGTCACAGAAATGTCCTGCCCTTAAGTTTTCCAGAAAGTAAAAGAACACCACAGAAATTTGATTTCTTTCACCTTAATATGGTTTGGAACAAGCCATGAATGCCACTTGCTGGCTTTGCAGTCCTTTCTAGATAGTCCCCAAGCACACAGATCATGGACTGAGGCTGTGGATCTGCCAACATTTTCCTTGGTGGCAAAGCCGGCTCGAGGAATGCCTTCTTCTGTCCCCCCATTACCTCACGGCTTCACTTGTGTTAAAACAACTATTTGTGAGGCTGGCAAGGCACTGTTCCAGGTCTGAAATAACCCTCCCAAAATATACCCCATTACCATTATCTTCTTTATAAGCCACCTGCCAATGTTTAACACCAAAAGCTGATCAAAATTCAAAAGCCACAGCAAGGGTTTTAAAATGGTGACCCTGCATGGTTTGCCAGGGGTGACAGTGGGGGCTGCTCGGGGAATGAGTTCAAGAAGTGGCAAATTCGCCTTGAGCAAGGCACCCTCATCTCTCACCCAGCACCCCCCATCCCAGTCACGTGAGGCTTTTGCACAAGCCCAGGCATGGGAAAGGGAGGTTTGAACGATCAGTCAGTAGGCATCCATTTGTCAAGTGAAGTGGCAACATACTGCTATCCAAAATAAATCAGCGGTAGTATGGCATATTGCTGCGTATGGTCCTGCTTCAAGCACTCATGAAGGACCTGATGCTTATTTACCCTAGCACCTTTTCACATCATTCTGTCAGTGTTTTAAAAGGGCATTTTACATGCAAGCTCTTTTTATTGTCAAAGTAAAGGGGTTTATGGCAAATGAAAGCCAGGCTGAAATCTAAATCTTTGGCACTAATTCTAATAAATTTGTCCCTTGCAGACTAAAATCTGCATTGAAGACTCAGTTATACAGTGAGATGCAATTTATCCATATTAATATATGTTTTCCTAATGTCCATTAAACTGCAGGTGCCAGGCCTGTGAAATAAAAACTTAGAAAGTTTAACTTAATTCACATTGACTAGAAGATAAATGATCATTATTTATGGAAACTCGCTATGCCTATAAATTGAACGGATGAGCAGCAAATAAACACTTCAAATGTATGTTGATGGCTCACTCATCAAGGCTAGGTAAACTGTTCCTCCTATTTTTATTTCTGCATTTATTTGTGATTGAAAGGTGTTCCCAACAACTGTAATGACATATACTGCTTCAAAAACTACACATTGTTTCCAGTAATTGGGATTTTGTCAGATCTCAATGAATCTTCTAAAAAAAGGGGGTGGGGGGGAAATGCCTTCTAAAGTTCCAATTCTGAGTTAACTCTGAAGCAAAGGGAATTCAGAGTCCTTAACAAAAACCATATTTTTCAAAGAGCCACCATGTGGAATTAGGAGAGGCTTATCATCTAGCTGTTATTATTCACAGAGTTCTGGCTGTACTCAGTGTGTTACAGATGTATAAAGAAAACAAGGTCCTTGTTTCAATGGTTTTCATAGTGCAATTCATATACTCATATGTGAGTTCAGGCCCATATGAAGTACTGAAGTACAGCTGAAATAAGAATAAAAGGGCAATTACCAGTGTTGGAACATGTAATGAAAATACATTTGTTCATTGTGACATAAAAAAGAAAAGACATTGTTCAATATACAAGAAGGAGAGAATTAAAACTTTTGGCACCATCTTTGTTAGGAAAAGAAGGAGAGAGGAGACTTGGTAAATAAGTCAGGATAAATGTGAGTGAAGACAAGATAGTTTGTAGGTTTTACATAGGTCACCAGGCTGGATTCCAGGTCACAGTAGATAAAGTTCCTATCTCATGAATATTACAGCATCCTTGCCTTTACTAGGTTTTACCTTTTGTTACCTGACAAATCTAAAATGTATCTTTTTCCAGAAAAAAGACATACTGTAAAGGCTGGAAGGAGACCCTGGTAAGTTATGAAAAGGTGTGGGAACTTGAAAGGATAAAGCAACTACAGAAGTGGGACCCTTCTATTCATCTCCATACTTTAATCATTTCCATGCAATCTTATTTATATTCATCAGTCTAATTACTTCAATTAATGTTCATAATTGATGACAAACTGAGATGAAGAATATGAATTGTGAAATATGCTAAAGTACCTTTCAATATACTCACTAAGGTTATATACAAACATATCCATCCAGTATAATGTTAACAAGCATTATAAGTAGTAATTTTTTTTCCTTTTTGAAGAGTTACAACCAAACCTCCCAACTCCTAAATTTAAATTTCTTATTCTCAGGAAAAAAATCTCAAAATTAGAAATAAATGGGAGAATGGAGAAGGGGCAGAATGGATTTTCACACTGTTCCTCAGGTGAATAGCCTGGGATACTTTGCTGCATAATCAAAGACCATTCCATTGTTTTAATACCACCTGTTAGACTGCAAATAAAAACCTCTCCAATGACTGTGTAACAGAGGCTCTAAAAATTGCAATCATAGTTGATAACGTCTTAATAGAAATATTTTCTTAAGGACTATCACATAACATCTCCATGACAACTATAGAAATTACATACCAGGAAAAGCAAGAATAGGATTATAAATTTTTGCCAGTTTCCAGGTGCCTCAGGAGAAACAAGGAGGCAAGCCAGCACTGCTTGACCAGCTTCTCCCACAAAACGGCCAGTTGGCTCAGGGATATTCCTCTCTTGCTGCCCAGGAGCAGGCTTTCTGGATATTCCTGTTTGACCCTGTCTAATTCCTGGTGTACAAGGTGAGGTTCAAGCCAGACCGCTCAAAGCCTAGGTATATTAATTCCCAGAAGCTACAGCCTGGCTCACATTTAGAGGCTGTGCAGCTCTTCTCCCTGCTTCATGTGGCTTCCTGGACCCCTAAATCGAGAGCCAAGGCTCACGGGAAGCTGGAGTGTACCAGTTCACACCCTGCGAGATGGAGCTAGCTCTGCCTGCGCTCAGAAAGACAAGCAAGCTCAAAAGGGAGCTATATGAACAACTGAGTGAATAGGGCTGTTAATGGTGACATCAGGTTGCAGGACAAGGCACAGAGAGCACTGTTGGAGAGATGGCTCACTCTGCATGTGGACACAAACATGCCTCCAAACCAAGCATAGCTAGCTCATGCCCTCTTGTTATTTTAGTACAAGTCTTGCTGGAGTACAAATGAGCTATTTCTGATTCCACTTAAATCGGCTATACAAATCCTTGACAGAAATGTAGCCAGCTTAATTTAATTTAAATTAATTATTTACCAAATCCTAAAATGAACTTTTACGTAAGAATCTCCCTTTACCAGCTAAGAGGCGCTCACAAGAGGAATGACCTGCCTCTTCCAGCATGCACCTCTCCAGCACCATTGTCCAACAAAAGCAGGCTTGTCTCCCATCCTGTCTCAATTAATCCTCTGTTAGCTGTAACTAACCTTTCCTTTGATGTGCACAGAAAATGCTTCTCCACATCACAACCCGAGTGAACATGCTCAGTTGTTGAACCCTGATATCATATGTGTGGGCCAGGGGTAAATGTAGGCTGGAAATGAGGACACTCATTCCATAGGCTTCTAGCAGGAGTAACAACAGGGGAGGGGAAAAAGAAAAGAACTGACTGCATTTAGAATGAAGTTTGATCCATATGTTAAAAGAATTACTTGATTTTATGGCAGAGGAATGGACAGCCCAAAGGCCTTTCCAGTCTGCTGTTCCTGCAGAGGAGGGGTGCTGTACATTAGTTCCCTGCTTTCCTTCCTGCACCTCACGCACTTGGCTCTCCTAGTTTCATTTCCACAGAGAGTGTTAATCATTTACAGATAGTTCCTAATACAAAAAAAATTACTAGACTCCAGAAGGCAGAAACTTAATTAAAAACAACTGCTAAATTATCAGTGATGATTTAAAAACAAGAGGTCTTGCACTCTCTAAAATATTCACACGTATGTATATAGGTACATACACACACAAACATAGAGCTGGATGCTTTTAATTTGCAGATACTTCTGGTAAAAACTGTAAGATGCAAATCTGTGGATAACAAATAAACTCTTTAAAGAAATTATCTCATATGCAAATTTCTTGCAGGGGCCTGAGATACAGGCAATGGGCTCGTGTTTTCCCAGCTGTCTCCCTGTGACCCATTACAGTTGTGCCTTTTACTACAAACTGTAACCTGGTTTAAAGTATTGGTTATCATTTTGTAGTTCAGTGGTGGGTGCTGACATAAGGAGTAGGTGTCTAGTTCACAGGAATCCAAACCATCTACTACATAGTTGCCTTCTGCTGCAGAAAACAGAAATCAGTTTAGCTGTATGATCCCTTCTAAGTACCCTTATCACATTTTTATGTTCTTTGTTGTGCTTAAAGACATAACAAGGTGGTGAGTTTTTTCCCCAGTTTTGAGTATTATTGATCCTTCAGCAACTGTACGTTATGTGCATTATCCCATATAGAACTTGCTGTCTTTTTTTCTGGTATTTTAGCATTAGTATTGGATAGAATTGGTTAGAAAGTTTCTTCTTGACAGGGATTACTGTAGAGATGGGCCCATGACGATAAATTCAGTCTACTCCCTTTCAGGAATTACAAAATGAAGGAAAACTGAGCATCCTTTTCAGGAGTCAGATGCCATCATCTCTGTGCTTTTGTAAACCACGCACTGCTCTTTAATTTGCCCTGGCAGCCCTGATCTATAGATGTTGCAGTTTAACTCGGGCCAGCAGCTCGGGCCCACACAGCCACTCGCTCACTCCCCTACTCCCAACCCCCCCCACCCCCCAGCAAGATGGGGAAGAGAATCAGAAGGCTAAAAGTGCAAAAACTCATGGGTTGAGATAAAGACAGTTTAACAGGTAAAGCAAAAGCTGCACGCACAAGCAAAGCAAAATCAGGAATTCATTCACTACTTCCTATCAGCAGGCAGGTTTCAGCCATTTCTAGAAAAGCAGGGCTGCATAACAGTTACTTGGGAAGATAAATGCCATAATGCCAAAAGTCCCTCCTTCCTTCTTCTTCCCCCAGCTTTTATTACTGAGCATGATGTTGTATGGTATGGCATATCCCTTGGTCAATTGGGGTCAGCTGTCCCAGCTGTTTCCCCTCCCAACTTCTGGTGCCCTTCCAGCCTACAAGATGGTGGTGCAGTGTGAGAAACAGCAACTGCCTTGATGCTGTGCAAGCACTGTTCAGCAATAACTGAAACACCCCCATGTTATCAACGCTTTTTTCATCACAAATCCAAACCATAGCACCATACAAGTTACTATGAAGAAAATTAACTCTGGCCAAAACCAGTACAATAGTCAAGAGATGGAGCTAGAATCTTGATCAGATGAAAGCTGCTATTATTTGTTTGACTCAAGCTTCTGCAGACACTACAAGCTTTGCTCTCCATCATCTTGACATGATGACTGAGTCATTACTGCATGATAACACAGACACTGAATGATATTGTTCATGGTGCTTTAGTCACTGCAGGGAGCAAAAGATTGTCACTGAAAGAAAGAGAAACAAAGGAAAGAGATTAATGTCATTAGAAGTCAATAAATACAAGAACCTTGTGACAATTCCAAAGCAGGAAAAAAAACCCCAAACAAACAAACAAACCTCCGCCTACAAAAACAGAAGAGAAACATTAAGAAATAGTGGGTTAGTCATAAAGCCAAGTAAATGGAGTCACAATCTATTTACTCCCAAGCTGGAGCCCCCAAAAAATTAAACTAGATTTTAATTGGGAGTTAACAGACTTGTACCCAGATAGTTATGTACACTAAACCCATATTCTGGTTGTTTCTCACAGGAACCTCTCTCCAGTGGAGATATCCTTGGCTGTTGAAGAAAAAGGCTTTGAGTGCAATCCATGTCAGCTGGCAAGATGGCTTTGTTTTGAGCAGGATGACAGTTAAGCCATTGGACATGTTAGCTAAGACTCTGGTGGAGTTTTTAGCTCCCATGAAGCTGATTTGGTCCTAGGGGATTAAATTTCAGCAAGAGCTAGGCTTGTCCACAAGAGGATACGTACTTCTATGTTACTACTTCACCTCAACCAGCAAGAAGAAGCCATGTCCAAGGAGCCAGCATTTGCTTTGCTGTAAGTCATTGCTTCCATATGTGGAGGGGTTTCCTCCAAACCTTGCACTCATTATGGTCCAGACCTTGCATTCACGATAGGCCTCTGCATCACAGGGTTGTTTCTGCAGAACACAGCAGGATACAAAGGGGAATATAGCCAGAGAGTCACTGCATGACTCATCCAAGAGTTAAACTCCAACGATCCCATGATTTGTCTCTATCACAGTTCCATAATCTCTCTTCATTCCCCCATTATGGGCAAAACAGTTCATATCACCAAACAAAGCCAAAGCTTCTAGCCTAGTGTCGTGGTTTCAGCTCAGTCGGTAACAAAGCACCACGAAGCCGCTCACTCACCCCCCACCCCCGCGCCTCACCACCTTGGGATGAGGAGAAAATCCAAAGGCAGGCTCGTGGGTCGAGACAAGGACTGGGAGGGATCACTCCCCACTTATGGTCACAGGCAAAAGACAGGCTCAACTTGGGGAAGAAACAAAATCAATTTAATTTACTACAAATCAAATCAAACACACAAGGGTATTGGGAAGGGAAACCAAACATCAGAACACCTCCCCCACCCCTCCCGCCTTCCCGGCTCAGTTCCACTCCCGATGCTTTCT
>VYZV01000436.1:92537-133176 GCA_013401275.1 Pandion haliaetus | reverse complement strand
TCACTGACTCCAGTATCGGCAGAGGTGTTCCTCCCACGTTTCCCAACCCCCACACTGCCGGTTCCCCTTCTTAAGTATGTTCTCCCAGAGGCACTACCACCGTCACTCCCCTCCAAGAGGTGGGTCCGACATTTTGGCGCCAGGGACCTTCTAGCAGCTTCTTAAAGGAGCCATCTCTGCAGCCCCCCTCCCCTGCCACCAAGGAAAACCGCGCCACACAAACCCATAACACCTAGATGATGTAAATCAACCATGGACATCATGGAGGAGAATGGAGTTATACTCTCATAACCTCAATTTAAGCAGCACACATCTGTTTAGTTTGATATTGACTATTTACTTTTGAGCACACTCTGCAAATACCACTGCCATGTTTCTTAAGATCTCTGCTCCAGGCCTGGCGTTGATTTGCACACCAACTGGCTGTCTTTTGAAGCTGCTGGCAGTATGTTTCAAAGTCCAGATTAGTCACAGAATGGAGAGCATATCTCCCAACTGTTCACATTAATAAATGCCATTCTTCTGGGACAATCTGTGGTGACGTTATAAACATGAGCATAACAGTTTATACATATCACCAAAACTCCAAATGGAATAATCGCAGCCTCCAGTTACTAGGTTAGTCAAAGGTCCTCACAAAGTGCACAGTCTGCTGTTTGCTCATCTTCCTAAAGCCTTGGGGTTTGAGTTTGGTCAAATATCTACTCGAGTCATTTGGATTCTTTTGATTCCTTCGAACAGGAGCTAATCAGATTCAGCAGACTGTTGGAGACATGCAAGGATGAGATTCAGACATCCTTTTTTTTGATGCGCAAAGCAGACTTCCAAGAGCATAGGAAGAGAAAGATCACACTTCAGCTTCAAAGAGCAATAAAATCTTCTTTGGGTCACAAAATGGTAAGGGGCCACAGTGCCACAGGTGAGATTTTATGAGATGGGCAACTTTTATTTAAAAAATTGTATCAATGAGTATTTCCTGTCGATTTAGCCAGACAAACTGCCTCATCAAGGAGTTGAATGAGCACTAGGGCAAATGAAGCAGCAGAAGCATAGATTCAAGATGGGAGAAACACCACCTCTTTGGGTGGCAGCCATGTCCTATATTCACACAGCAACCTCATGAAATCTCAGGAGCAGACAGGTGTTTGCCTAAGCAGCCAGACCTTTACCCTACATCAGCTTGAAACTCCCAGGCAAGGCTGTGAGACACCAAGATCAACACAGTAGCCACAGCCAATTTTATCTGCGGGGTAGTCCAGAAGTTGGGGGCAGGGAGGACAATGTGCTGCACTGAGCCTGACACCTCCAAAGCAGGGTAGGGATTCAGAGTCATGCCATGCCTTGTCTCTCCTACTCAGTGATGAAAAAGGGAAGAGGAGCACTCACTCTGCTCTGCTGGCTCCAGACTAAATCTGATTCTGCTGCTCTGGATCACTGTGCTGAAGAGCAGTGCCTGTGTTTTAAGCCCTGTAGTCAGTGGCTGAGCTGGGTATCAGACAGAGTCTGCATAATGCCCCCAGTCTTTCTGTAAAATACCATTTTGAAGCAGTCCAAGGCAAAACTCATTTCTGCACTAGGTAGGATATGTATAACTTGTGACTCAAGTTTCCTCGCATTTGTGTTCCGCACCCCACTTTCTGATAAATGACAAGAATTGTAATGTTTCTTATTGCCTAGAAATTCCCAAATTAACATTCTCAAACCTCTTAAAAGAGATTAGCGTAATTATGAAGATCCTGTTTAACTCACTTTCACCTTAATGGTTAAAAATAAAATAAAAAAATCAAATGTGCATGTTCATTAATGTCATCAGAAAAACTGAAAACTCATTTTACCATGGCAGCTGTTGGGAGAGGAAGCATTGAAAACAGTCTGAGATTTGGGAAAAATAGCCCAGTGAGAATCAGGGAGCAGGCACTCAGCAGAGCTATAGCTGGTGCTCAGCACAGCCTCAGCCCTGTGAGGGCAATTGTTTCCAATGTCCTGGCTGAGGTTTCCAGGAGGAGCTGCCAAGGATGCTTTGGTCAAAATGAACTGTGAGTCGTCAGCCTAAATAAAAGGGCTTTGCTCACTAGCTTCTGTTGGCCATCAGGCTAGGAAGCACTCATTCAAGCAGCTCTTCCAGCAACACTGAAGAGATGAAAGTGCCCAGAACAGATGGAGGATGAGCTGCCCCATAAATAGCATTTGCTTTGGGTCTGTGTGCCCCAAACTCAAAACACAGACCTGAGCTGGTTTGCTATATCTGCTGCCCAGTACCATGCTAGGCTTTGGGGGGAAGTGCCACAGGCACCTAACTCCTTCCAGCCTTGATAGGAGATAACCAAGCTGAGTGATAGAGGCCTGCCAATAACACAGCACTAGGAAATCAGGCTGTTCTGGGACCCAGAGTAGTGCCTGGTGGAAACCAGATAAGCAGGTCACTCCTCAGGCTGGCTGGAAAAGCTGCGTGCTACCCCCAGTCTTTGGGCTACTTTCCCACCCAGGGCATCTATTCCAGACCTGCTGCCCCATTCCCTGCCTCCTCTATATTCAGAGGTATAAACAGCTCCATGGCTTACTCCCACTCTGCTTGCAGTGATTGAAGGAAAAAAGCTACATTTCCCTAAGGAATTTGAGAACCACGATACAAACATGCTTATGGTACTCTGCAAGGGGACAGGCAAAGGGTAAGGCTCTACTGCACTTACATCCCTTACCTTTGAGTAGTGAGTAAGTTCCCATGCAACAACTGATCTTTCTTTAACCTGGAGGCTGCAGCTTATAAGCTGTGTGCTCATTTCACACCAGACATGTTGTGATCTTTACATCTGCAGGGACAGTTGATATTTGGCAAGGCAGAATGGATGTATGAGGTTGTAAAAAAGATATGGGTGATCCTTTCTAACCCGTGCTCTATTTTTCTTTCTCATGTCAGCTTCTCCCTCACGCTAATGCTGATCAGAGCACAACCTCCAGCAGATCAGACCTATAGCTCTGGCAGAGCCTGAAAGCTTGGGTGCAAAGCTGGCCCAGCTGACAGTCCTGCATTTATGACCCAAAGCCACACATCCTTTTCTAGCAGAGCCTAATTAAATGAGGACTAAGCCATGGAAATGCTGCTGGATTCCCAACAGCAGAACAACACCAGAAGAGCGTGCATCGGCACTGGCAGCAACTGTTTGCAACGTTTCTTCATTATAAGCTTTGACTTTTGGATTCCCTACGACTGATTCAAAAAAGGTGTATCTGAAAGGCTGCACAAAGTCCTCTTTCTAACTTTTGATTTATAAGGGCTGATTTATAACACACATTTCCCACCTAAGAAAACAGTATGCATTTTCTCCCATACACATTCCCCCATAAGATAAAGGAAACTGAAACTCTGTGAACTCTGAAACCTGACAGGTAAAGAACAACACAATGAAACAGAGTTAGTGTTTTGATACCTCTCAGTGAATAGTTTTAGAATAAGGAGCTAGGGGAGAAAAGGAAAAACTTTTCACCATAGTCTTCACAGATGAGTACAGCAGCAGAGAGCTGGGTGAGGACATGTTTATCTCTACTCTCCCCATGCTCAGGGACTGGTTTACTGATTAACCTGTAACAGTTAACATCTGCAGTCCATCAGGGAGCGGACTGCAGCATGAGGTACCCTACAGGGACTGAGAAAATGGCATTAAAATAAAACTACAAAACACTTGAAGTGGAAAAAAAAACAGGAGGGTTTGCCTTCACCTTTAAGAGCCTGATAATATCTGGTGGTTGCTTCTTGCAGAGGAAAGCTGCCCTGTTTGAAACCCACGTGTGCTGTGGCCATGTTGCCCTTTTGGCTCCCACCCTTACTTCCATGGACACCTTGGCTTGCTCTAGAGCTTTCCCTGATTGAAAACCATAGTTGGAAATTTCATTGTTTAAGTGCTTAAAATACCATGGTGAATGTTCATAGGATGTGTCATGACAACCCTTTTCTCTGGTGGCAGTGCCAGCTGAAGAGGGCCTCAGTGTTTCTGGGGTGCTTCCTCAGCCAAGGGAAATAGAGAAATAATCTTCCTCTCCATGGTGGCAGCTCCCTGCCATACTGCACCGGGTCCCTCACAGGACAGGGGCAGCAATCCCCACAGCGGCAGAAGTACCAGCAGAGACTGTGCTGCCACTGGAAGAAACTGGGACCAGACCATGACCTCACCTTGCTGAGGCTCAGTGGCACTAGACATCAAGCCCTTAGGAAGATGGGGTGAGTTGAAGCACTGAAGACTTTCTCCTTAAACAGAATGAACTAAAAACCTTAATTGTGGCACTTCGCACGAGATCTAGATTTCATGTATACGCTAGAAGGCTGCGTACAAAGACCTCACAATGATGTGGTTAATCCGTGGGATTTCTCATCACACCTGATAGCAGCCACCACTGCCCGCTGATTAGACCACACAAAGGATCAGGTTTCCTGGCTGCACGTAATCACCACCTGCACGTATGGCCTGTGACAGGCTGTGATATATTGTCACGGGACAAGAGGCCACAGATCCATCTGACGGAGCTGTCAACGTTTTAAACCTCAAATATAGAGCCAAAATGATTTATTACCACAACCCATGAAATAAAACATTCTCTCGAGGTGAGTGTCTGGGCAGCCAGTAATAACTCTGAGTTTATTAAGAGACAGGCAAAGGAGGAAAAAGAAGCAGAAGTGAAATGAATTTCCAGCTTAGCTTCTGCACTTGAACAACTACACACAGTGACTACACACAACAGCCATGTGAAATACTGAGTTATGGAAGAAGTATTACAGCCAAACTTTCATTGAATATTCTCACCCAGCTGTTTTCTCCTTCTCTGAAACAAAGTCAAATGAAGACCAATATTGTAGATAATAATCTCAACTAATCTTGCAAAATGTTTTTGTCCATAAACAACATATAAATAAACAACCTTTAAGAAGTGCTGGGGGAAATAAAAAAGGATTAAACTGAGGCAATTATATACACTTTCTATTAAGCAGACAAAGTCCACATGTGATGGCTTCTTACATTCATTACTCCAGCAGACTCAAAAATATTACAATAATATTATTTTGTCAGGAAATACTTCAAGTAACTAAGTACGTATTTAATCAGATTTTACTGCATCATTAAACACGCCCATGTCGCATGACATGTAACACAGCGCTGAGACAGGGAAGGCTGTGAGAGCACAGGATCCTGTGTTGCAGATTTCAGAGGTGCAGTTCCTTAAGCAGCATCCACCAAGCTACATCCACGCTGACAACAAGGAGAAGTCCTGCCTCCACCCTTTTTTTCCCTACAACCACACATTCCTCCTTCTACCCTCATGCTGACAGCTAGCACCAATTAGCCTGATCAGGGACCTGGCAGGAGAATAACCCAAAATAAAAAAAACCCAAAGAAATGTAATTCCAGCACAAGGAGGCATTATACAACAAAGCCAAGTGGACCCAGGCACTTTAGCTTCTTCCAGGGAGCTGTGTTCAGGCGTTGTTTAAGGCTTGCTCTAGTGCTGTGGGTTTCCCTAATGCATGTGTCAGATCTGCTGATCCCATGCGGATGTCTCTGCTGCCCACATGGCACCAGGCAGCTGTGAGTGGCAGCCATGCCGAGCCTCTCATGTCTAGGGGCTCTGGAAAGGGAATCTCACTCTTTCACCTCCTGATGGTTAGTGGGGCTGAATGGGCTGAAAAATACTCCCCCAAAAGCAATTCACCTCAGCTTTCCTGGGATGTTTCCAGGTAGATGAGAGCTGGTGCAGTTATGGTTTCTTGTAGAGGCAGAAAGCAAAGAGCTCCTCTTCAAACCAAACTAAGGGGATAAAATGGCCTCAAGAAAAGGGGAAGGGAAATAGCCCCTGTGTGAAGGCCTGAAACTGTGCTGATCCACTGAATCACAGCCAGGAATGGAGGGAGGAAATGGTTTCTGATATTTTCAGAAATGTAAAATGTGAAAATGGGAGTGCACAGAAGAATTTAACAGTTGGGAAAATGAAGGCTGGCAGCAGCACATGACCCTTAGTTGCCCATTCCCTGGTCCAAAGCCTCAACTCAAGTAAATAGAAGCACAGAAAATCAGTCTTGCCCACAGATGCCCAAGCAACACTAAAAAAATTATTCAGGTCTTCCCAGGCTTAAAACACAGCAATCCTCACACAACCACCCCAAGGAGTAGAGGAGCAGGGCTGGCATCTTTTGCAAGCAAACCAATAACCCCACCGTAACGTGCAGGTGGCTGTCTCCATGCCAAGGGCGTTCCCTGTTGCTGCCTTCCTCCAGCAACTCTGCAAGTGCTCCCAACCCTGGGACCCTAACTCCCAAACCCACAGTAACCCTTGGCTTCACACTCTTGTCTCCCATAAGATATCCCAGCTCTGGTCCCGGGAAGCACAACCACCAGCCATCAGCCAGGAGGCCTGCTGCTCTGGGGGCCCAAGCACAGGAATTCACAGGTTTCCTTCTCTCCAAGAACACAGGGCTGAGAAATGCCTCCTGCCATCTGGATATCCACCCAGTAGCAAATGCAGAATCCAGAGGGGAAAGTTTTTGGGACCTTCCCCAGGCTATGACCTGCTACTGGGCTGCTTGCAGAGAAAGGAGAGCAGTTAGTTGCAAGCCATTTTATGCACAATTTATACCGATGCTTTGCATCGTAAAAAAAATGGTTTGCCTCTTATGCAGCGAAAAACAAGAATGTTGAGTATCCTCCCATGCCTCCTAGTTTGTGAAGCAAAAAGCAGGGAAAAGGTAAAGGGTTTAATCAACCTCCAATTCATTTTTTATTGTTAGCAGATGCTTCAACTTGCTAGTTCTCGGGGGCCACTTCAGTCCCTCTTTTGCAGTTGCCCAAATGCATTGTCAGCACTGACAGCGACAGAAACACCAATGACAAAAACCAGCGATGCTCTAGCAGAGAACAGCACAGCTCTCTGCCTGTTCACACTCAGAAAGGACTGCTTGGAGGGGGAAGCCAGAGCAGTGCAGGCTAAACAACGGGGTGAAGAGGGAGCAGGTGTCAGCAGCAAACAGGCGCTAGAAGGGGCTCTTCAGAGGACGGTGGGGAGAGGCTGAAATGATTACCCTGCCCTCCCTGAGCCCAGTTGTTCCTGGGCCCCAGCATGGTGCTGCACGTTAGGGACTTACCTTGTGTGTACTGTACCAGGGGCCAGAGAGGGGCCCGCTCCCAGCGCCTGGCCCCCCAAAGGACATGTTCCAGGATGCCCACTCTGAAACGGGGAGGATGCCCATGTCCCTGCCCTCAGGCCCCAGCCACTGGCCATGCCATGCGCTGTCACGCCAGTGGGGACGGGCGGCTGTGAGGAGAGGCGAGCAGGACTGGATGTGGCACTTGCTTCCTGGTGTGGGAAAGGCTGCTCGCGTGGGTCACTCCACACACAGAGGTGTGCAGCCGAGGGCTGCGGCTGCAGGTGGGCACTAGGAGACCCTCACCTGGGGAGTATTTGTAGCATAGGAGAGGAAGGCGAGCTTGACAGAAGGTTTTGCTGCTCCTTCCCAGGGCATTCAGGTGCCTTTTTTTTCGTCTGACTTCCCCAGTGCCCCACCCTGCTCTGAAAAGGCAGCCTGGGAATTTAACTCCTTCAAATCAATGCCTAAATCTAATGGTTATGTTATTAATTCTTCACTGCTAGATTGCAAGACTTGGAAGTTGTTGTTCCCATATGCATATAGTCACTTGCATAAATTCTTACTTCTGTCATGTATTCTTTGCTTCTGTTTCCTGAATAGTTTCTTTGCTGAGATTTCAGGCAATAGGTTTGTTCCCAGGCTGTGGCTTTATCCATTCATTCTGTTAGTTTTGATTTGATCACTTAAGCTCTCCTGAGGAAAAAAACAACTTAGCTCCTTAAATAGAAGAGTAGGAGCTAGCAAGGTAGGAGCTTGGCAGAATTACATGGGAGACAGAAACAGGCTTCTGGAGAAGCACAGAAAGGAAGAATTAAGCTGCTGCATCTTCAGGGTCAGACAAGATAATTGCTTGCAATCCAGAGAGCTCATGCTGTACTTTGGAAGGATTGGGTTGTATTAGTTTATCCCATTGGTCAGCTGGGCTTGAAAATGTCCAAAGTCTTGACAAATAGCGTAGCAGACAAGGGGCAGCGGGCAGTTATTCTACCACCTGCTACAGCAGAGTTTTTGCCTACTCTTAAGAAGTGGGACTGCTTAGTTCCAGTGGGACTCGTGGTCCTACCATAAGCAAGGTGCATCAAGAGAGTCAGCATGCAGGAGAGCAGGTTGGGGACTGAGCTTCCAGCAGGCAAGGATATATAATACCTAACAGAAATGAGCAGCCCCAAAGTTGACTGCAGAGAGAGAAATGAGGATAGAGCCCCTCAGTATTATTAACTTGTTAAAAAATGTATGATTAACTTGTTAAAAAATGTAAGGAACACACAATTACAGGAAAAAAACTGAAGTTAAATTAATACTCTCCTACTTGACTACATAACCAACGCCTGCATTAGCCACAAGGATGTTATTTGAATCCAGCCAGAAGGTGATATAAGAAAGGCAGAATTAGCAAGGTAGTGCTTCAGTTAGATGATAATGTAACACTCTAAAATACAAAACCTTGCCTTCTAACAAGAAAAGTTTTGTTCTTGTGTGTGGCCTAACTTGAAATACCAGTTTCTGTGATTGCAGCTCCAGTGAGTCTTCTGTAAATACTGGAGCTAGCTGCAGCCATGTATACACAGGTACACTGGAAAAAAACAGCTCCAATATTTCATGGCTATGTAAATTGCTGCAGAGTATTTTTACAGCATTGCATAATTACTCTCCGGAGTCTAAGCTTACATTTCAAAAAAAAAAAAGGTTACTAGGCAATTTGGGTTATGATTGCAAAAAAACCTTTTAAAGTGGAACTGGAGTGTAAACTGCTGCAGTGATACTCGCCCAGTCTGGAAAGAGCTGAAACAATAGCTCAGAGGGAAGTGTGAATGGACCCATTCTTCTAACTGGAGCGCTAAACTGGAAGTCTGCTGACAATTTAAGTGTCAACATCAGCTACTTCAAGGCGGATCATTTTAGCAGAAACACCAGGCTAATGTTCTTATTTGTCATCTTCAATTTACACTTGTTGGATAGCAGATCCTGGGGTGAGGAAGAAATGCAGCAACTGGTAGTCAAAGGTTGCTGGGCTAAGGAAAATTCTCCTGTTCCTCTGCCTCCTTCACCCACAGTCAGCTCTGCCCCAGCTCAAAATGGGGAGCAAAGAGGTCAACACTTTCGCAGGCTGGGGAAGTTCTCTTTGGTAGCCAAAAGCTGCAGTGGTCCCCACCAGCCTGCCAGTGACCTCTGCAGTATAGTTCTCTGTTGCCAAAAATGCACAAACTGGTAAGAGATTGAAAAGGAGTGTAAGGGGAGTGGGAGGAGAGGAGCAGCCTGAAATATCTTTTGAGGACAGTTGCTGTTGTTTTGCTTCGTTCTTGTTAGTTCACTGCCTAAAATACAAATGTGACTTGGGTTTTCTCTTGCATAAGATAGCTATTGGAACAGGTTCCTGTAATGTTGTCTACATGGAGCCCTTGTTGAATTGCTTTAGAAGTTGATCTAGCAGTGGTAGATCGCTATTCCACACTGAGTCCAAACATACCCACTCTGTCTAAACATGCCAGGGGCCCTTATGGCATCCTTTATTTATTAAAAATCTCTAATTGTCTTGCCTGTATAAAAGCCCAAAGTTATTCACATGAATTTGACCTTTCTTTATGTTGTAAGCCAGCCCTATTAAGAAAGTAAACAGCATTTTAGGAAATATTTCTGCTCAGTTACCAGCCTCCATTAGAAAAAAACAACTCAGCATATGCAAATGCCCTTATATTTGCACATTGCTGTTTTCAGGCTGAAAGTGATGCTGAGGTGATTGGCATAAAGGTATTAAAGCCCTTGAGACTGATGCTTAAAATATTCTGAGGAAATGTCCCATGAAGCAGAAGCAGAAGATGGGATCTGCAGGATGTTTTGACTAAGAACATTATTTCCAGTTTTCAGTGACGCTCAGCTGTGCTGCAAGCTTCTGCCCAAAGTTGAGTTCTGTTTGAGGGTCCTTCAAAGCACCTCTACCAGGTGGGCCAGCAGAATAGACTAAAGCCACTTCAAAACCGTGGAAGTATAAGGTGTTTTCAGTGGGCACCACAATACATTAGCAAAACAGCATGGCAGAGATCTGGCACCGGAGTCAGGGTCACATCACTGGGGACGTGTTCAGAACGCACCATGTATAATTCCCTGTGTGTGTATTTTTCGTTGTTGTCCTTGTTGTACTGTGGGGAACCTGGGGTAGCTCAAAAAATACCTTAGGGAAAGTATCTTCAGAAAGATGACCTGACTTGTTATTGCTGGCTCTGTCTGTTTTTACACCTGGGCAAGGGCAACAGAAGTACAAGTTTGTGTCTGGCTGTGGTGACTGACCCACATCAGAATCAGGACAGGACTGATTCTCCCTGTGAGTAGCATCTCACTCCCTCTGAGTACCACACAGCAGGAGGTAGCACATGTGAAGATGGAGTGGATGCTGCTTGTTTTGGTTTGCTAGAAAATCTCAAGGCTGATTAAACTGAGTAATCTGCAAGGTGGCAATCTTTGACTTCTCTCATTCTATTCCAGTCATTTTGGGGTAGAAAAGAAGGGGCTACACAGGCCTGAGAAATGACATCCACCTCCTCTAGTCATTCCCATCAGGCTCTTAACAGCTTGGGTTACTTCTGAGCAATCGAGACACAAGAGACTATTGTGGGTTTTAATTGCATGGATTCCCTTACTTTGATGCTATATTTCTATCTGATATTCTTTGGCCAAGCATGGGTCTCGTTTAACAGAAGATGATGTTCCTCTGTCGAGTCACAAGGCTTTGGAGACTGCAATGGGTGCTTTGTCAGCCTCAGGTTCAGATGATCTGAGACAGTGCTTGATCCATGTATCTTCCTGAACTCTGGCTTATCTGATATTGGCACCACATAAACCAACAGAGTTATTATGCAGTTTCCTACCTCTAGTTGCTTTAGCCTCCTGAAGTCATCCATGGATAGCTTGACCTGGCACCAGGGTCACTTCATTTCAGATACTCAGTGCACTTGGGTGTCTGAAGAGGAAACAGGAGAACCTTTTGTGTTTGCTTGCCCACGTCCCATCAATTCTCTGAGCTTACACTTCATCACTGTAGATGAACCACATTCTTAGCTGAGAAGAGTCCACACCCTTGACTACTGGGCTCTAGTCACAGTTATCAAGACTCCCTAAGCCAGAAAATGAAAGAGGTTATGGTTTCCTCCTCTGCCAAATAGGAAAAATGCCCTTTCTCCAGGGTACCTAGGTGTTCCTACCACCATCTTCTCTCCACTGCGAGGATAGAGCCCAGGTGATGGGAAGTTCACTGCTGGGGTGGATGGTCCCAGTTGGGTGATACAGGAGAAAGTTGAAGACCTCGCTTTTACCCGCTGCTCAGAGGACATGGCTGCTAGTGCCAGATTAGTGCAAAAAGGTCCTAATCTTGTGCAGGATGATCAGACATGTTTCTGCATTAAGTGTCTACAGGCAGGCTTTTCCTGGGTCAGTTCCTGCGTGTAAGGCCATACCTGAAGGCCTGAACCTGTGAGCAGGGGAATCTGCCTGGCATGGGTTGCAGGCAGGGTATACTGTGAAGTGCTAGCACAGGATAACTTGTGGAAGATGTGTACAGACAGTCTGTTGATTTTTACAAGCAGCTTTCACCTCCCTTCCCCCAGCAGCTTTACAAGTCCATGGTGCAAGTATGTACTACTTCATATGCTATCAATTACAGTCCTGACTGGAAGTTGCTTTCCGTCCTGAATTCTACAAATGTACAAAAACCAGGAGTCCTGGAATCAAGATGTACATTACAGACCTTGGAGAAGGCTTTTGTCCTTCCTTTCTGGATGGTGGATCAGTGAGAGATTTGTAGACTTTGGACATTTTCATTTTTGCCTTTTAGACCCTACCAATTTAGGCTTAATCCTGATCCTTTTAAAATCAATGGCAAAGTTCCCACTGACTTCAAAAGAAGCGGCCTGAGCTCTCAAATACTTTAAAGAACAATTTTAAACAAACAAACCTAACATGGATAAGAATTGCATTTTCTCTCTCTATTAGGCATGCAACTTATTTTCTCCAAATGTAAACGTTACCTGGAGAGCTAAGCAGTGATGTGGTTTTTATTATTTCTTTAGGAGGTTACAGTACCCAAAGTATATTCCATACATACTTCTTCATTTAGGAGCCAAACATAGCTATGTAAAGTGAGCAGCTTGTTTACAGTAGGCCCTTATGGCTTGCTATCAAATTAGTGGCAAATCAGGACTGTAGTAAACAGAGGTCAAAGATCAAACCCACAATTTCACATAAAATTCCAGACCATGTACACAAAATTTAAAATGCAAAATCTTCAAATCACAAGACCATCAACTGCTCTTAAAACTAATCAAAAGCAGGGTAGGGACTGGAGGAAATGAAATTTAAACATGATTTTAATCCAAATTTTAATGGAACAGCTACATCATGGATATCTTTTAAACCGTGACAGCTGACTCCATGCTACTTATTCTCACTTGCCATGAAACAAGGTTTTGGTACATCTCACTCGCTATTCATACATGCTGGTTTGCTTCTTTTTCTCCAGTTTGAAATAAAAATAAAATAAATTACTGGAGAAGTGTTACCACCTAAGACTTTACAGTGGCTCTGTTCCTGCTAAAGTTCATGGTAGTTTTGCATCACTCCTTTTTAGTGCAGTGATTCGCTGTGTTCAGAATGGGGAATGGTAAGATGCCATTTGCTCCACTTCGTGCTGGAACAGCTGTGTTTGAACATAGTCAGGTCCCTTGGCTAATGGTCCCTTCCTTACCTCAGGGCCAGTGCCCACGTTAAGTGTCTCACAAGAGCTCCAGGACCATGCCAGTCCCATACATGTGCATTAGACTAATCCCCAGTTTGAAGCGGTCTGGGAGGATTCCTGTTCCTGGACCCAACTAAGGGAAAACAAGAATGCAGATTCCTTAAAACTGAAACTTATTTGTTTAATGAAGATTTGGTTACTGAATGCCACCAGATGTCAGCATACACTATATGATTAAAAGCAAGTGTCTAAGACCTCTGAGAAATGAGCAGTGATAAAACTGCCTTCTGTCTCATGGAAATGATGTACCGGATCAGCTTTGCTGTGGGAAAAATTATGGCATGGGTTAGCTGGAAGCAATTGCCTGTGAGGTTTTGCTCGAATATCTGCTCACTTCTTCCATCCTTGGGGGGTGCCCATCTGCCTTCCCTTCACCCCTTCTCCCCATCCACAGACCTGTGAGAGGCCTGGATTTGCCCTGTCCCAAATCTACACCTCCCTGGGGTTTCTCAGCATGGGTCAAAAGACCTGCATCTTCCTCAGATCCAGGGCAAGGGGCAGGGAACTTGCTGGTTATCCAGAGACCTGCTTTTCATATACATAGTTAGGGAAGATACACTTTGACCCCAAATACCGCAGCATGGTGGTATACACTGCTCTGGCTATGTAGGAACATGAGAACTAACCAAGGAGTTAGGCACAGAGAGTGGTTGGTGATGACTTAGGGGAAAAAAAATATGAGTAGCAGGAACATTGTGGTGTGGGTTTTTTTTTTTCCTGATGTACTCTTTCCCACTTTGGCCAATGCCAGAAAGCCAAAGATGTCCCTTTGGATCATTCAGATTAATACCTGCTCAAAACAAGTTTTAGACTATAATCTACATGTATGAAGGCTCTATTTTCTCCCTTTGAAGTCAATGACACAGCTTTTCAGAGCAAGGGCAAACCTTTGGGAACCTTCAGCCAGGCTTTTTCCCTCTTATTACCTCTTTTATGACAGGACCTGTAATACAATCAAACGTGCCCAATCTATGTCCTGTTGGCTTGACAAGTTAAATTTTGTACACACGTACACATATTGTACGTTTGCCTCTTCCTCCAGTCACCTGCACTTTTTAGAACACCTAAAGCAACAAGACTTTGTAGTGCAGTGCTGGTCTGAAAGGCCCTTTCAAAACTGTTTTTCTTAATGAACAGGCACAGAGCTGAAATCATTATTCTGCCACTGTAAATTTTGACCTAAACTGCCATTTTTCACACACATCCCAAGAAGTCAGAGAACATTGATCTATCAGAAAGCACAAGTCCAAATAAGATAGCCAGAGCCCAAGGGACAGCCAAGCAAGGTGATGTTCCTTTGGAGCTGGGAGTCAAAATTCCATACAGCTGAATCTTCCAGCATATGTCCTCTTTTTCTCTCTTGGTGATTTAATTTAGTTTTGAGGATTTTGCTATGTTTGACTGACTTTCTGGGTGCACAGCAGCTTTGGTTGAAGGTCCAGTACAATAGCTCCAAGTGCACTGGCATACCTCCAGAATTCACAGCCGTGGCTACTGTGCTGCTGCAGATGAATTCTGTTGGAAGCATGTGCTGTTGTCACCATGCACCAACACAGCAGGTCTGATGCTTTGGGGCCTCTTCAGAAGACACAGAAAGCACAGTGCTTCTGGACACTATCAACGCCATTGCATATGTGCTATTCAGCCTCTTTGCTCCTGCTCAGTCAGTCTGGTGCATCTCAGAAGCATCAGATGTCCATACCAGAGGCGCGTGTATGCAGACCATCTGTGCAGCAAGCTCACTGCACATGTATACACAGTAACATCATGGAAACTCAAGCAATCCAAGGGCAAAAAATCCATCAGGTCTTTCAATCTCATCCACAGCATGAATTGGAACAATCTGAGGATGGCTCTGTTTGCATCAGTTGAGTCTCACCTAAAGAAAGGCATGTCCTGTCTATGTCTTATGTTAGTGGCCTAGCAGCAAGGCTAGGGGACAAGGAGACGTGAGATTGTCTGGGGAGTGCCTGAGTGCCTCTTTAACCTGGCTCTAGCTATGGTTTGTGGAATCCTCCCCACCGCTTTTGAAGGGCATAAGGCAGGCACCTCACTTCAAATCAGTGGAATATCCTTAAACAGGATTTGGGTGCCTCTGTGCCTTTGAAGATCTGACCTATGCCTCAGAAACTTTATTCCACTGAATAGCCCATTGACTTCAGAGGAAGGAAACTGCATATTATAAAATCTGTATTCCAAAACCACAGTGAAACCAGCCCTGCAGCCAGATACTCTATCTATTACAGCCTTGACAGCACTTACATATGGTGGCAGTGAACTGAAACAGAATATGATAAGGTCCAATCTGGATTGGATCTGTTTGGGAAAAAAAAGTGATTTAAAAATAAAAATTATGGTATTTTGGTAAATCCATAAAATCCCTGCAATATTAAACATAAAAACTAAAATAACCTGAGGCAACCTTCAGGATAACTGGACTGAGAGCACACTGGTTTCTTCCCTCCAAGAAATGAATTGTTAACATCAATGTCACACATGTCTGTGTGTGTGTGAGTGTGCTGGGAGTGGGGGAAGAGCTCAAATATGTTTAATAACCAGTCAGTTGATATCACAAAGCTTGTATATACACAATATTGCTTGTTAAAATATTTGGAGAATTGGAGACAAGCTTTCTTCACATTACAAAGGACAAAATCTTTTTATGCTTTTGAGTTTTAAATTAACATTCAATAGGTTTATTTCCTTAGAAGTTCTGTTTTCATAAATGTACCATTTTGCCTTCTAAGAACAGATAAGATATCCCGATTATAAACTAGCTTTTATAAATGCCAAACATCAAAGTCCTATATTTTTTGCTTTAACTACAGCAATACTCACTACAGTGTTTTGGAAATGCTGCTTTCATCCTTGTAAAACCATCCAAGCAAACAAAAGCTATACAGATCTTCAGAGATGGGGATAAAATTTTGGGATCATTTGGACAGCACAACAGTAAATAATAAATCAAGAACATGGTGATAGATTTCTTTCGCAGAGAACATCTTCGCTGAGGTGTATTGACACAGATGTTTCCTGAAAGAGCAAGTAGAGGTCTCTGAAGCATTTGCTGTAGAAGTGCAGATGTTTGCTTTGGTGAGGAATACTATCACGTTATAAGTAAACAGGATTTTGCAGGGGTATCTGGTGGGGGGGGTATTACATTTCCTTCAGACATATGATGGATTTTAAGTACTTCACTGAAGAAGCAGCTAACTTCATTAGTGGAGAAAATACATATTTTGCCTGCGATTTGGGGTTTTTCTAGACATAGACAGTTTTGTCAGAATAGGTATTCAAGTTCTTAGAAACAATTCATATAGAAAACACCTCCATCAGGGATGCTCCATGAGTTTTAACTTCCTTTGGGGAAAGTATTTCTTTTCTTGCCAGAAATTTGGTTCCTTATTTAGAGTCTGTAGAACATTCCTTCCCATCTTTATTATACTTTTTACCATATTATAATGATTTTAAGATGGATATCTAGATTTTTTTTTTTTTTACCTTGGACTGCGTGACAGTGTCCCTTTTCAAGTTAGACATGAGGAACTGATCTTTCTTCTGAAAATACCTTTTTTATTATTAGAAAGCCATTTGCAATACAGAGTTTACAGACTGTTTATGATAGTTTTGAACATGATGGAAAGAAAAAAAGAGCAGTATAAATTGAAATCAAGCTATACCAGACAAGGAAACGTATTATATAAGGAAAAGATTTACAGGATTTCAATCAAGAGTGGCTTATGTGTGTAACACATGGAGAGGTTTCAGTTTGGTTGTTGCAGATCCTCCAACTCTTCATCCAGTCTTTGCACATGTGGAACAAATAGATTCCACCCAAATCTCTAGCCTGCAAGGTTTTCCTTTGCCCTGTAATATACTCTCCTAAGCGGAATAGGTTTTGTGGGTTTCTCCTAAAGGTCGGTGATCAAATCCCAGATGCATGTGTGGGTGGGGAGAGCCCATTTTCAGCCCATAGCAGAACAGGTTTTTTCAACTATTAGCAGAGTTTCATGCAGAAACCTACTCATCTCTTTATAAATCAAATGCAGCAATTCCTTTTATTTAAATAAGCACAGTTCAGAGTGTGTACAGATATCTTCACTTATTGCCATGGTTATATAGATCAGGTTTGTATCCACTAGTTTGCTAGCTCAGGACACGTGTAACTGAAATGTATGACAGAACCGTGGAGATTGGCTTTATAAATAGCTGAGATACAGATAGAAACTGTAAGCCAGGGGGGATTTTAGGTCTTTGACATTTTGAGGAGGTTTTATTTTTTCCCTTTTTCTTAGCAGCTGATACAGATTCTCTGTAAGAAATGGTATTTTGGAGTTAGAAGGATATAACAGGTTTCCCTTAAATTTTTACATTGGATGAAAGCTGTGTTTGCCATTTCTGTAAAGTCTTGTCTCATCCCCTGTCTTTTCTATTTTTGTGTTATCCTTCAGGATGAATCTTTTGTATGTGTACATCCTCCCTTTTCCCCTCTGTCATGGGATATGGGAATGGCAAAGTAGGGATTATGCCATTAAGCCTCTGATGGACTTCTGAGATTGCATTTATTTAACCTGTACATTTCCTGAGTTTGCTACTTTTGAAAATACAAATATAGACAAAGACTACTAAAAAGAAGAAGAAAAAATATTCTAATTGCATGCTAAAAGTATTGCAGGGTTACCTTGGGAGATGAGAAATCCCAATGGACAGGCAGGTACCATGCCAATGCCACAGCCCTTCCCAGTCCAGATATGCACGCCCATTCCTGGTGGCACAGGGAAAAGGGATATGGGATGTGCTGTCTTTCAGCTTTAAGCTGCATGACAGCTTCTGCTACAGCCTGCTGGGGAGGCTGCCTGGCATGCTGCAGTGCTGCACGGTGCAGGGGATGGGGATCCGGGCTGGGTTGGACTCTAACTTTAATGGGTTTTGTAGCACTGCACAGAGGTTCTGGTCAAAGCAATCTAAAATAACCTTTAGCTATATTTGCCTTATGTATCACTGAGTGTGAATTTCCTACCATTAGCAGTCATAGCACAGATAAAGCCGCTTGGAAAATGGATATTTATTTTTTTGCAGTGGTGCTTTTTTTTTTTAACTAAACTGCACAAGTCAGTCTCAGGTTTCCAAATTAACATTTGAAAATTGTCCAGGAAAGAACATCTTGCCACAGAAAACACAAAAAAGAATGAAGAAAAGCAAATTTTTCATTTGAAAAATATCGGTAGAAAACATGTTTGCCAGGCATTTTAGCTTTTATAAATCACCCATCAGCTTCAGGTATGGCTTGCAAGTATTCCCTGTGTAGATATGTTAGTGGTTTTAAATAGCATGTTGCAAGTATCAAGGTTTTGTAACGAAGTAGTTCACTACCAGTAGCTCAATTTTATGTTGTCTGAAGATGTGAATACAGATTCCTGTAATCCCCATATTTTCACCAAAGAAGGGTGTATTTGATGTCTGTTATTGTTAAAAATTTGCATTCTGGTAGCACCCACCAGTTCGCCAGCACAGACCAAGACTCCACTGTACAAACATGACAAAATGATAATTCTTTCCCCTAATAATGATTTTCACATGGAGACCAACAGCAACTGCTCATTGCTCTGTGTGGTTTGATTCAATGCTCCAAGGTACTGAAAGCAGTTACTTTGAAATCATGTTAGATCTCTGTGTGCAGTCACATTATAAGCAGTTTGTTTGTTTAGGATTCCCCATGTGTAGCACACTGTCTGGTGGTGCACGCTTGTTTTCCAGCACATGCTGGTGCTGCTGAACTGTCAGAGAGAAATTCCTTCCTTTACAAATGTAGCATTATCTTTGAAGTGGTTCATTGTGAGCTGCTTCTCAGTAAAATTGTGTGTGATACTAACCACGAGGGAAAAAATACACAGGAATTGAAAGGGAAGTGTTTTTGAATTAAGAGAAACCTCCTCTAGGGATGGCTCAAGAATTTAATAGCTACAAGGCCTAACTCTTACCCACAGTTTATGCTTCCTATTTATCCAGTGGAGAATAGTGATAGACAAAGACTTCCAAGTAACTAGAGGTTTCATAGGCTTTCATTTTGGGTAGTTCATATAGCAATGCTATATGGGGACCTAGCTTTGTAGGAGCTTTGTACATCTCATATTGAAAATCTTACTGCTTTGAGGCACTCCGTACAGACACCGAAGGCTCTGAAATCACTGTCTGCTTTCCACAAGACCTTTAGTGCTGCAATGTAGAGTTAAATAACAGAGATGTTATTGAGGGAATTGGCTGATGTAGTTACCAAGCCACTCTCCATGATACTCAAAAACTCATGGCAGTCAGGTGAAGTCCCTGGTGACTGGAAAAGGGGAAACATTGCACCCATTTTTAAAAAGGTAGAAAGGAGGACCCTGGGAACTACCAATGTGTCAGCCTCACCTCTGTGCCTGGGAAGATCATGGAACAGATCATCCTGGAAGCTATGCTAAGGCACATGGAGGACGGGGGGTGATTCGCGACAGCCAGCATTGCTTCACTAAGGGCAAGTCTTACCTGACCAACCTAGTGGCCTTCTGTGATGGAGTGACTACATCACTGAACAAGAGAAGAGCTACAGATGTCATTTATCTGGAATTCTGTAAGACCTTTGACATGGTCCCCCACAACATCCTTCTCTCTAAATTGGAGAAATATAGATTTGATGGATGGACTCTTCAGTGGTTGAGGAATTGGTTGGATGGTTGCATCCAGAGGGTAGTGGTCAATAGCTCGACGTCCAGATGGAGATCGGTTACAAGTGGTATCCCTCAGGGGTCTCTATTGGGACCAGTACCGCTTAATATCTTCATCAATGACATAGACAGTGGGATCGAGTGCACCCTCAGCAAGTTTGCAGATGACACCAAGCTGAGTGGTGTGGTTGACACGAATGAGGGATGTGACGCCATCCAGAGGGACCTGGACAAGCTTGAGAAGTGGGCCCATGTGAACCTCATGAGGTTCAACAAGGCCAAGTGCCAGGTCCTGCACCTGGGTTGGGGCAACCCCTTCTATCAATAGAGGCTGGGAGATGAATAGATTGAGAGCAGCCCTATGGAGAAGGACTTGGGGGTAGTGGTGGATGAAAAACTGGACATGACCCAGCAATGTGTGCTCGCAGCCCAGAAAGCCAATCATACCCTGGGCTGCATCAAAAGAAACATGGCCAGCAGGTCAAGGGAGGTGATTCTGGCCCTCTACTAAGCTCTGGTGAGACCCCACCTGGAGTACTGTGTCCAGCCCTGGAGTCCTCAGCACAGGAAAGATGTGGACCTGTTGGAGCAGGTCCAGAGGAGGGCCACGAAAATGATCAGAGGGATGGAACACCTCTCCTATGAGGAAAGGGTGACAGAGTTGGGGGTGTTCAGCCTGGAGAAGAGAAGGCTCCAGGGAGACCTTATTACTGCCTTTCACTACTTAAAGGGAGCTTATAAGAAAGATGGGGACAAACTTTTTAGTAGGGCCTCTTGTGATAGGACAAGGGGTAATGGTTTTACAGTAAAAGAGTGTAGATTTAGATTAAATATAACGAAGAAATTTTTTACAATGGGTGTGGTGAAACACTGGGTCAGGTTACCCAGAGAGGTGGTAGATGCCCCATCCCTGGAAACATTCAAGGTCACATTGGATGGGGCTCTGAGCAACCTGATCTACTTGAAGATGTCCCTGCTCATTGCAGTGGGGGGTGGACTAGATGACCTTTAAAGGTCCCTTCCAACCCAAACTATTTATTATTCTATGTGTATGAAGCAAGTAGAAGGATCGTGCTGCACCAGAAGAGAGCCCTCTGCCCGAAGTGGTCTTCCTGCCACCTCAGAAGTCAAGGACTGTCCCCGATTTACCACCTTTCAGTGTTTGAAATTCCTCAATTCCAAAGGTAAACCAGATTTCCTCTGCTCATCTCTCAATTCTCCAAACTTCATCCTGGAACAAAAGTTGATCCTAAAAGATGTGACTGGTCCTGAGGTTTCACAGGTGACTTACAGCAATCTAACAGGGACTGCTACTGGAAGAGATTTTCCTTTTCTCCAGATCCCTCTTTCCCTGGCCTTGGTTGCACACTCCTTCCCTCTTCTCACTTCAGCTCTTGCAATCCTGCAGCCCTGTGGAAAATCAGAGACACAAGCCGATCTGTCTGAAGACTTTGGTTTCCCCCCCCCTTTTTTTTTTCCGGGTTAGTTTTATAGTTTTTCTGCTTACAGTTACCCTTATCTTGATGTAAAAATCTCCTACTTCACCCTATAAAATATGCACACAATACAGTATTATGCACACAATACAGTATGCAAAAATAACATGTTACTTCAAGTTTGCTTAAGAATCTGGTATGAGAAGTTCCACGACCACCACCCCTCACCAAGGCCCTGTGTAAAGCAATGCAGCATGCGCACCGAGTGACTGAAGAGATCTCAGCAGAGAACTGAATACTTTGGCATGACCTGGGAATAATTAACCTAATCTGAAATAAAACCAACTATCCTTTGGTATTTAACCTTTCCTTATATATAATTAAACAATAGGCTCCCATTTGAATTTTAAATTGACAGCTCTTGTAGGTGCTATTTTTTCTTTCTTTGTAGCTGCCTAACAGCAGGGAGCCAATGAACCCTTGCTTTTTGGAGCAACTGAATTTTAAACAGTGGAGCCTTAAAGCCTGCATAATGTTTGGCCATATTTATCCTTGCCTAAAAGCACTGACTGTCCATTCAGTCACAGAACTGAATATACACTGCCTGTTAATCGACACTTTCCTATTCTGATCTTGGTTGCAGCCTGCCAAGGTTTTTAGGAGAAGAGGGGAGATTTTGCTTGGTTTGAGACTGTAAAAAAAAAAAGCATGATCTAGTTCTCTGAAGGCCGTTAAAAAACCAAAAAGCTTGTTGGCACTCATAGCCTGCAAGCAAAACTACACAGTGTGCCTGCACCATGCCATTGGAACGATGCTGAGGACTGGGGCTCAGCCCTGCCCTGGCTGCAGCCCCTGCAGCATGTGGCTGAGTCACCCGCTGCCCGAGGAGCTCAAACGGGAGCAGGATCAGCCCGGTCTGCTGATGCTCAGCCTCCCAACAGCTGTCTCACAGGCCTTGTTTATGACGGGAAATTACACTGTGGTAGCCACCAGGAGTCTCAAGCAACATGTTCGAACATGATGTAATTTCTCAGTGTAAACCATCCCACTGGTGTCTCTTTCCAGTTGCAAGGCCAACAAACAACATTCATGTTGGGCTCAGTTGCTAGTATTGCAAAAGCGTCCAAAGATGCCAGTGTGAGGAAGGTGCAAGTTCTTTTCTCATGTGCTTCAAATTCAATTTAATGCAACTGTAGTTTTAGGCCCAATTTAATGCCCAGGTAAGTCTTCACACCTATTCTGCATGTACAGAGATGCATCATCTTAATTATGGCAGCTTTAAATGGATTCCATTAAGCCAATGCACTTGTTCAGATTCAAGGCTGCGGCCTGCCTTTCTGGGTGCAGCTGTGATTGCTGTCCTCTCCTCTGTTAGCACTGAAGGGGATGTGAGCGTCCCCATCCCTCCAAGAATACAAGTCCAAATCATCCTGGGTGACTTAAAACAGTTAAAATTGCTGGCCTGAGCCAATGCTGAGGTTGGGCTACAAAGCACTTCCACCTGCGTCCCCACAAGCAAGCTGCAGGGATGAAGAAAATGGACACCTGCCAGGAGCATCTTTTCCATCAACACAGCTGGATCCTGAATAGGATGTCTGTCCACAGTGAGGAGTGGAAAGCTGCACAAGGTACCTCTAGGGGTAAGCAGAGCAAGGGAGAGCAGGGATCTCAGCAGCAACATTCACCTATGCAGTGTAGGCACACAATCTCACAGCTCTGAGTTACTTTATGATTTATGAGGTATATGCCAACAAATACTGACATTGCCCCTGGCTCTCCAGCCAACCAGTGGTACTTCATGATTTCCTACAGGCAAAAGCAGATACTTCAAAATCACAAAGTCTCAGCTTCACATACAATTTGACATTTACACTTGGCAAAAACTCCTCTCAGGACAGTGTGGTGAGGGACAGACAAGCAGAGACAGGAGAGCACAGAAAGAAAGGAACATTGAAAATTACTTCAATGTACTCACCATCTTGCCACGTGGATGCACTCTGCAGGAGGAAAAAAAGATTATGGCAATAATAATAATAATAATGATCCTTTGCAGTTGGTGTGGTGCAAGGGCTAAAGCAAGCACTGACCTCACCCTGTCAGCAGGGAGACCAAGGGATTATCTGATCTGTTTGGTATCACTCGTGACGTTTTTCCTTACATAAAACTCCGTTGATTGCAACTGATTTACACCTGAGTAAATAAAAGCAGAAGCTGTTGTAATTACTTGCTCCTCAAAAGACAGAGGAGAATCTCGAGTGAAGAGCCTGGTTTAGGACGTTTTTCTATTTCCTAGCTAATTGATAGGAAGCCAACATTTTCTGTCAGAACAATGTCACAGTAGTGTAGCAATAAACATCTGTAGAACTGAGCCTTTTTGTAAACTCCTTCCAAGCTAGGTGGATCGCTGAACACGTGCACAGCACATAAGAGAATCATTTATCATTCTTTTTCTTTTAGAGTTGGCAAGCAAAGGCACAACAGCCTGAAGTGCTGTGTCTCCAGGGACAGCATGGTCCTGAATATAACCGTGATCTCAGCTGGAGAATTTAGGAAACCTAAATCCCATAGCATTTGATAGGTTCCGCTTGACTCCTACACTTGGATTTCTCACATTTTTCAGCTAGGAGGGGCAATATATTTGTGTTTATGGTGGAAACCCAGAAAACCTGGACATAGAAAAGGATGCTATAAGAACAAAGGCTGGTGTTTGCTTTGCAGTGCTGTCTGTCCTACCCACAACTGCAAGTAAAATGTATTCCCTTTTTACGTCGTATGAATCCACAGTGTCTTTTTGCCAGGCTACAAGCATCGCTACAACCTTCTGGTCCTTGCTCGATGCCCTCAGCTCCACCCCTGCAACATTTGCTGGCAGTGAGGAAAGCCCAACTGTGGGTGCAGGTGTCTCCATTACCTGCCATGCTGGTGTGCAGGGCTGTGGGAGGCTGGCAGCAAGCACGGGAGCTACAGGTGATGTTCCCCTCTCCAAAGGCACTTTGATACTTCAGAGCTGACAGCAATGATCTCCTTCCTCAGCTGGTATCAGCAGGAGAGAAGGTAAATACACAGAGTGAAAATCACCCATCTGCAAAATCCTAAGTGCTTGAATTACATTTGAACACCTCTGCACAGGAATAAGTTTCCTCCGCCAATAGCATCTCTCTTCAGACAGCAAATATTAGTTTAACACCATCACTTCTCACCGCACAGCCACAATTCATTTATATCAGGTGGTCATGTCATGAACTTGGTTCTCTCTGGGTGGTGGTTGATAGCCTTTATGGGACTGATAATGTAATCAAACCCAGAGGAATTAATAAATGGTAAAATATTGTCTCTGTTTTGCCATTACAGCATAATGACAAGGAGAAAAAAGTGCCATTTGTTGCAGGGTAGTCAGATTAATACTGAGATTGTTTGAGCTTTTGATAGAAGCTTTTATTTTAATCAATTGCCATCCTTGGAAAAGCGGGCATTACATGCTGAGTGGCTCCAAGTGGTGTATTAATACTGAGATCTTTAGCTTGTTTGCAAAATTGCCACCAATTTCTTAAAGCTTACAAAGGGGACAGTAGCAACCCACGTGTCCTCCTGTATAAAACCACTGATCTCCTCAAAATTTGTCTGTGTGCCTGCAGAGACATCATTAAAACTGCATGATGCTAGAGGCTGTGGTGCCCAGGAACAGCCTGCATGCTGAAGACAGCAAGAGCTGGCTCTGAGTTAAAACAGTGAATTTGTATTTATTTTCTTTTATTGCTTACTCATTTACTAAGAGGGAGAACATTTGTCACTTGCTCAGTTTTTCCAGCACTGCACCGTCTCTCCCTTTCTCACTTTCTGCATAGACTTCAGCCGGTTTGTGTAGGACACAAACATACACGCTCTCTCCTACACCCACTTAACTCCCAAGATCTCTGAAATGCCTACGCCCTTTATATCCACTAGAATGCTTTTTTTTAAAAACTACAGCAGACGCAGAGCCCCACCACACAAAGCAGGGGAGGCAGAGGTCACCCACTCCCCGGGGAGCGGAGGAAGGAGCAGGCAGAGCATCCTGCTCTGCAGGGAAAGACTCCCCACATCACCCTCCGGTGAGCCAACCCACCCTGCTGACCAGAGGAGCCCCATTAGTGACAACCGCTCCAAAGCAGAGTTAACCTTGCTCTGTGTAAGTAAGGCTATGTAAAAAGCTGTGACTGTGAACAGGCCTGAGGGAGTCAAGAGCATTAACACCAGTAAACGAAGCTCCATCTCTTCATCCTGGCAGGGCTGCAGAGCAGCAAAGGTGAACGAGAGCAGCAGCTCCTGCCTCCGGGCTGCTCAGGCAGAGGGCAGGCAGCCCCTTCCCTCCACGGGTGGGTGCCTGTCCTGCAGCAGCTCTGTCCAGATGCCCCTGCCCGCATCACCTTCCACACCAGCGTCCTCCTGGCCTGTTGCTCTCCTGTGACCCCATGCTGGGATCAGGGTAGAATAACCTGTCACAGAGCTGTCGTTTGACGAAGATTTCGTGTGGCGGCCATCGTGCCTCCCCACCAGGAAATAAAATCTCCCTCCGGTAACAAACCTCACGCGCACTCAGAGCCACAGAAAGGGCCATTTTCTCATCGATCGATTCCCATCGCTTTCTCAGGGACTCTTGGTATTCTCCATGATGGGCCCTTTTACATTTATACTTACTTATGGCTTTACATTGTTTCATTTCCTGCTAGCTTCTCACTAACAGCCTGCTTTGATTTAACTCCATGTGGCCAGGCAGGATATTATCAGCCAGGAAAATAGAGAGGCTCTTGATATTGATATTGATGTACTGGTATTTATGAAGAAAACATAATGCATATATTTTTCCTCATTCTTTCCTCCTAGGGTTTCCAAATACACCTTAACTTATAGCAGTAGCACAATAAGGAAGAGTGCCAGCATCGGGGGAGAACAAAGCCAGCCTATTGCCCTTTCCCCGTCTTTTAGGAAATGGAAATGTGAGAACTTCTGTGATCTTTCATGTAGGTGAAAAGTTAAGGCTAAAGCCTTAGAGGAGTACCCATTCATTACCTGACACTCTCATTGCCCTCAGGATTCACAAAAATTGGACTGCAATTTTGAGTCCTTTCTGCTTCAAAAATTGCCTTATTTTTAGAAAGAGACAGTCCTGCATTTATTTTGTCTTTGTGTGATAGATTTTTCCCTTCCCAAGTCTAGGACTTTGTACTTGCCTTTATTGCATTTCAGCTAATTGCTTTCAGACCATTTCTTAAATTTATCAAGATAATTTAAAATTCTTCTCCTGGCCCCCAAAGAGCCTGCCAGCATGGTGTCATGTGTGAATTTCACAAGCATGTTTGCTCTTCCATCATTCAAGTCATTCATGAAAATACAGAATGGTACCAAGCCCAGGACAGATTTCTGTGAAACCTCACATGTGCAACTATTCCTGTTTGTCAGCAAATTCTTGAGAACTACTTTTTGAGTACCTTTTTAATTACATTTTCCAAGCATTTGTGCATCCTCCCCATAGCAGTTTCAGCTATACCAGGCTGCCAAGTTTCTGCATGAGAATATCATACAGAAAAATGTCAAAAATCTTACTGAAGTCGAGATAGGTCACATCTACTTCCCCCTTTCCATGATGCCTGTTTCTTTTCAAAGAGGGAAAGTAGATTATTTTGACATGATCTGTTCTTGACAATTCCATGTTCCTGTTTCTTATATTTTTTCCATCTAGGTGTTCCTAAATAAATGCATTTATTTGAATAATTTTAAATAATTGCAAAGCTGTCTAAGTTATAAATTTCCAGACCCTTTCTCTGTCCCCCACCCCTTTTAAAGACAGGTATTTTTATCTTTCTTAACTCTGTAATATTGCCACAATTCAAAGTCAATTGCTTCTGGTTAGAGATTGCTTTTGATAATTCTTTGGCTCTCCAAGTTTTATTAAGCTCTCCTGCATGAAAAATCTAACCCATCACAATAAACTTCATATATATATCTTATCTCCCCTGCTTTGTCCTAACACACTGTCCCCTTGTTCCTATTAATTACATAGTGCATCTGTTTAAAACTTCTTATTTTCCAGCCTTTTGGCAGGATTTCTTCACCTTCCACATCAGATTCACTCACTGAAACCTTTTTTGGTTTGGTTGGACTTTTTCACAACTCTTGCTGTTGGCAACAGCTTTGGGTCCTTCAAGTTTTTCTCAGACTTACCTCATTCTTATGTTGTAGTTTCTATTCAGCTTAAGAACATGCCCTTGTTTCTCCTTTTTGGATTTCCAGATGAAGAGGAGCTCTTCAGTGCATTCCTGAGGGTAAGAACATCCAGCAACCCCAACAAAAAGATTCAGCTGAACCTGGGGAGGGTGATGCTCTGAAGAATTGTCTGCCACTGCCCAGGAGCGAACCTATGTGCGGGTGTTTAAACAGGAAGGGCAAAGGTGTTGGGACAAGAACATCTTGTTTGTGGGCTCAGTGAAGTCTTTTAAAAGTGAAGTTGTACTTTAGGGTTCCTCCAGCGACCAGGCAGATGTGCAGGAGGCTCCAAGCATCTCCACCAGCATTTTTTTTCCCATTCCCCTCATTAGGAAAATGCAAAAACTTTGGCTGGATGAGGGAACTGATCCGGTAGAAACAAAAGCATAGTTTAGCAGAGCCTTTTCTTTTTACTTTTCACTGATCTGGTTCAGAACAAAACTACACAAAATACTGAGCCACTGCCACAGAGGCAGCGGTAGCGTAGCTGGAGGCAGGGAACAGCAGGAACCTCTTAAATTCCCTCCCTGGTGGGGACAGGCTTTCTGCAGGCCGGCTGTCAAGGGGAGACCAACTTGCAGATCTAAAGTAAGCGCCAGTGAAATGCCATGCAGAGCAGAACTGGTCAGGAATTTTTGCTTTAATTATTTTTCCCCACAAAAAAGTTTACATTGCAACTTTTGGCAGGAACGGGGCAATGGCCAGAAACTTTCTTTTTTAATGTTTTGTAAATAAATGAAATCGGATAGTTCAAGGGGTTTTGGTTCAAAGCCAGCTTTTTTCAATTGTAAGTTAATTTATGATTTTAAAAATATGATATCAACATCAGAGCTATTTCTAGATTATTACCCAGGCTGTGCAGATGAAGGGGACTCTGTGGATTAATGGCTGCTCCCAGAAATAAAGAAGTGCGGTGCCTTTAGGATGGAATTTCCATCTTCTTCTTTCTTTCTTGAACACTAAATATTTATCCTTTTTTGAGGAGGAAATGTAGGACAGGCAGGAGTGATTTCTGCAGCCCACAAAATGAGCCAGGGTGAGCTGGATCAGAATTCAGGAGCTAAACCTGACTTCTCGCTGCACCCTGATGAAGTGGGAAACCTTCTGCTATTCAGCAATTTTGAGATGAGCAGTAATACAAGCTTTAACTTCAGGCAAGGCTGCCTAAACTTCACAGACCAAAGAAGTGGACTCAAGCAGAATTGATCAGCTGAGGGGGCTGAACAGTCGATCAGCGATTTACCGTTGTAAAAAAGTGGATTATAAAAACACAAGGTAGCTATTCTGGTTAACAACATGCTAGACAGGGATAGTGAAGCTTTGCATATGTCCTGAGTAGCATCAGATAGCTCAGTTAACGGCTGAGATATGTGCCAGAGAAGTAATGGCAGGGTCTGGCCCTGCTGGAATGCGATGACTTTTAAGAAGTATAAAAGTCAAACGAGTTGTTGGTAGTGAAGATATCTTCCCAAGATGTAATCATGGAAAATTCCTTTCAAGAGCTGGTGTTTAGACCTCAGAAAATGCACAGCAAATTGCATTGTGATTTATTTGTCAGTGTCTTTATAGGTTGGGCGTTACTTTACCCCACAGCTGGAGTCAATTTTTAATATTTAAAAGTGGAAAGAAAGCAAAACCTAAACACATACAGATCTGTCTGTTTTAGATTGTACTTTTCCCAAACATTACTGTTTAGAATTGAACCCTGAATAGATTTCTGCAGAGGCCAGCTGGCAACACAGAATTAAAATAACTGGGACTGGGTAGACTG
Organism: Pandion haliaetus; assembly: GCA_013401275.1. Classification (NCBI taxonomy): domain Eukaryota; kingdom Metazoa; phylum Chordata; class Aves; order Accipitriformes; family Pandionidae; genus Pandion; species Pandion haliaetus. Next base: position 104,108 of record VYZV01000436.1, on the reverse strand, counting down.
TATAGAAAGACCTCCTAAACTGCAGTTAGCTGATCTGGTATTCATAGTCACTCCAGAAATAAATCTAATCTTTCCCTTCTTCTGATAAATAACATGAGGTTCCATCTTCTTTTTTTTTTTGCCTCCATCTCTTTCTCACTCTTTTTGTCTTTCTCTTTTCCTGCCTTTCTCTTTCTTTCTCTTTCTCTCACTCTTCCATAGCAAAGTGCTGTACCGAGTAGGTGTGGTACAGTGCATTCTTTAAATACAGTAGTTGCTGGTTACCATGAGAGCCTGCTGAAGAAACAGATAAATAGAGTGAGGTGGCAATGATGATTTACATCGCTGTTGAATCACACACATTCAGAGCAATTAATGGAGAAATAGATGACAAAGAAATTTTCCGGTGCCCATCAGCTTTTACTCAGTTAGCCAGGAAAGGCTAACGAAATAACAGCTGCAGTCAGAAACAGATCCTATTTCAAAGCCCATACTGTACCTACACTAGAATTCAGTCTCCTGTGGTTCATGCTCAAGCTTTGTTACGAAGTTGTGCCTGGTTTGCTGCAGCATTAAATGAACTGACAGGCCAGTGCTTAAAGCACAGCTCCGAGGGCCAGGATTTGGGAATTTTATTGCCTGTTCTGCCAACAACATGCCAGGTGATTTCAAAGCTTAGACACAAAAGCAAGTTACCATCATATGCAGATAATCACACAACAACTAAGCCCCAGTAACTGTCTGTACATGTGTTTACAACCTCTAAGTCTGCCACTAAAGGCTAGGTAACAACTTTACTTGGTCCACAGAGAAAGACAGTTAAGTTGGATCTGCCATGGGCTGAGAACAGAAACACAGACACAGCTCGGCTGATGCACAGTACGTTGTTAAGCCCTTGTTACCAGCTCCTGTATCTAAGTGCTGGGAAAAATCACTCTGCTTCTTCATATCTCAACTACAAACTGCGATAACATTGCCTGACTCGCAAGTGTACTGTTACTGTCGTCCTTGGTAAGGCCTCAGAGCTTCTCAGGCAGAAAAGAGCAATGGAAATGCTTTAGTTGCTTTATTATTACTGTGGATACACCATACAAAGAAATGAAAATCCCTAAGACTATTCCCAACCTTCCTCCTTTTTCTTAGGGAGAGGTACCTGTGGAGGAATCGTTGTGCCAACTGCCAGCAGCTTCTCAGAGCCTCTCTGTGTTATAGTAGAGTACACATGGAAACAAGAACATCTTTGCATGGCATATCAGACTTCATGCACAATTTCAGTCTCCAAGTTGCTGGTGAGTGGCCCTGGCACCCCTGCAGGGAGCCATGGATATGTTTACCAACAAAAGGGCTCTGTAATATGCAACATATGGAGATAGGAAAAACAACTCTAATTGGGAAAGGCACAATCCCATTTGGTAACATTGTTGTACCTCTTAATAGTATTTTATTTATTCTCTCTTCCCTACTGAGTCATGGTAGATGCCAAAAGCCAGGACCACCAAGCAAAGCTGGCTCCTTCCCAAAAATATGCCTTGCCTGAGTGGATTTGCTCTGTGAAGGATTGCAGGGAGATGTTCTCCTTCAAAGATTTTTATATGATTGGAAGGGATGTTGTGAGATAGACAAAGAATGCTTCCAGCTGAGAAAGGCTTTAGCTTCCTGCCTGTCTAGTCCAGAGCAAGAAACTTTTTGGCTGTCTTTGTGGAGCTGCTGTCTGCAGACCACAAGGCTCTTGGTTCAAACCTCAGCTGTGAAAATGTGCACAAAAGGAGTGTTTATTCAGCAGATGGGGGACATCTCTGTTTGAGGAAGGCAGCTAATTCAGTGTCTGGCCAGCAGCTGGCAGTCCTGGCAAATGATGTATTTTTTTAAAATATTGACTTTTGTGGCTTGTCGTCCCCATCATGAATTTTCACATCGCTTCTTTGAAGATTAGCACAATTACAAACGGTTTCTATTACAAACCTTTCAGAATCAGAAGGGATCCTTAGAGCAACTCCTTTCTCATAAGGGCATCTGGTCTGGACTGGTCAGGCTCCACCATGGTGGGATTAGTTTATCTTTCAGAAATCTGTGGGAGGTGAGAAAGGTAAGTCAGATTGCTGTAGTGGCTAATAGGAAACACCAGTGAGGAGGGCTTATTGCTTCATACCTTAGAGTCTATGTGCATTCTTTGAAAAGAAGCATCTTGCTAGCTCTAGAGGCTACCTGTAGCCATAGGAAACATGGCAAGGAATTTTCCTGACAAAAATATGACTCATGAGAAAATCTTTTGCTTCTACTTCTACTCCTGCAATGTTTTTGTTTGAAAAATCTCTTGTTCATTCAAGCTTTCACCAACTTAAATAAGCACAACCCTGCCTGTATTCTGGGCAGGATACACAAAGCCAGGGCCCCTCTCTCTGGGTCCGTGACACCAGGCCAGCCCAGCTGGCCGAATCTGCTGTAGGTTCTTGGCAGTCGGGACTTCTGCTTGTAGGCAGGGTAGCCCTGGCGTGAGGGTCTCTGGCAGCCAGCCCCGGTCTGCAGGGCTGGGAGAGGGATGCCAGGCAGCACACCCTGAGTCTGGAGACCCAATGTCTCCAAAAAGTGAGAAGCTTGCAAGCTCTGGCTCTGACCGGGTCTTGGCTCCCTGGGTCAGGGCAGGGATGCTGGCATGCTGTAGAGCCTCAGGTGGAGCTGCCTGATTCCTAGCTGCAGAGCCAAATCCTGGGAGGACTGAGACAAGCCCCAGCATTTCTGTCTACAGGGCAAGATAGGAGGGTGGGACTGCTGCAGTTCCTGAACATAAGTAGGAAAGACAGGAAAAAAGTTTTCAGGCCAATTTGGCCCAAGCCAATATTTTACAAATTTTTCTCAGATCACACTCTCTTGTTTTGGACCAACTCTAGTGACACAACAATACTCACATGTTAAAATGACTCGCAGTACTAAAATGAGGAATCTAATCCAAACTAAGAAGGCCACCTAAAGGAGACCATCCCCTTCCCTGGCATACATGCAGTCTTATTATGAACTGCATTTGAATCTTACTCACGTTAATTACATGCTCAGCTATCTGAATGGAAATGAATAGATTTGGACTAGGTCTACCTTTTTTGCAAGAATGACCCAAATCTCACTAAAATTTTGCAAAATTTTCATGTCCATACAAAAATTCTCAAAATCAAGGAAATGAAAGAAAAACCCTTTTTGGTGTGCAATGAGAGCACAGGAGTGGGAAAAGAGATGTATATAACATACAAGGAAAATACATTAAAAAATCAAGTCAGACAGAAATATAAAGACTTCTGTCTCTGTCAGGCCCCAACGCATTTAATCCACAGTGTATACATGTCAATTTTTTTCATATGTTCAAGCCTTTTTTCTCTCTGGGACAAGGAAGACATAGATGCAGAGCCTAGGGATGGAAAGATACTTGAAAATCATGAGGCTGGATCTTGTGTCACACAGAAAATCTTAGGGGCTAACCTCCTGCATCATATCTCAAACTTATTGTCGAACGTGTCCATATACAGACTTGACCAACAGAAACACATTCCTAATAAATTGCTTCAATGTTTAATGCTCCTCAGTAGTAAAAATGTGTCTGCACGTACCTATCTGGTAAGATCTATTTTAAAAGTGGTGTGGCAAAGGAAAAAATTTAAGGTAAATTATCAAGTTTTGCAGGGTTCTCACCTAGCTGGGGCCTGAGGAGGTTTGGCCTGGGTATGTTTCTCTAGAGAAATCAGATGTGTGTTTGCATATACCCAAGACTGAGTGCAGTATGAGCCAGGACACCATAGCCCTGCCCTGTTCCCTCTGTTCAGCATCACTTGAATGTGATGATCTTGCTGCAGTCACCCCAATACCTTAGCCTTAGACATGGAGTGGTCCCAGTGACAAGACTCTAAGCTGAACAAGGCAGTCCCAGAAAATCCTTTTGTAATTCCTGACAAAGTCAAGCAGGTCAGCTAGAAATGGGGTTTGCAGGAAGAACCTGAATTGAGGCTCAGGATCACTTTACCCCCAGTTGTAAACACCTGTCATGTGGCACAGATGATCCTTCCCAAAAAGCAAAAGATCTCTGTACAAGTGGAGGCATCCCCCAAAATATGTCCTCATCAGCACAAGTGATTCAACAGCATGCAGGGAGGGAGCAATTCCAACAGCAGCAGTGAAATCAGCCTTCCTATTCCTGGCAACATATGACTGAGGTACTCCCTGGAGCAGCTCCTCCAAGCAGTACAGCACGGTGCTATTGCTGGGTAGGAAGGAGAGAGCATTAACCTTCAGAAACAAATCCTCCTGCTCTTCTGTGTCAGGTTTTATAGCACAGATAAGGAACATGCCTGAAGGGTCTTAGCAACACTCTTATATTCCCATTCGATGGGTTGTTTTTAAATATGCCCAAACAAGCTGTTGTCCATCTCTCCCAGTTGTCAGGAAAGGAAGCTATAGCACTGTAGCACTTAAACTCCTGGGTGAAATCTTGGCTGCACTTAGTCACTGAGGTATTTGCTATTTACTTCAACAGGGTGAGAACTGCACATCTCTTACTTGCCTGAAGCCAGAGAGGGACTATGCAAAGTTGGCTGCAGGAGGCTTTCACAGAGCCATTTCATGGGATTTTGAGATTGCTGCCCTAGGAGAGGGATTCTTCATGGTTTCTCATTTGGTAAATTTGTGCTGCTTTTAAATTCTGCTATCAGATACACAGGAGCAAACTCCAAAGGGTGAGATGTGAGCATGTACCCCAGTACAGAAATTGCTTCTTTTGATAAAAAAATTACACGGGTTGTGTGTGAATTCCTGGATTTGTGAGTGCCTTTAAGCATCTTGGTCCAGGTACACACCCAAGCTGTGTTGCCCTTCTGTACTTGGGCAAGAGCTGCCTACAAATGATTACTGCATGCTCCTACACCCCAGAAATACATCCAGAAATGGGGTCTAGGCAGAAGCCACTGTGTCCAGTCGGTTACCTGGTGTGACTAATCAGTGACTATACCTGAGTCATACCATACAGCCTGTCCACTACTGAAGATAGAGATGACTAGTGATGCTCCATTACAGTTCTTATTTTGTTATTCTTTACTTAATGCTAGTCTCAATCTATGGGGCACCTATAGTCTAGGGGGACCTCTTGTGAATGTAAATGTGATCTGCAAAACCTTCAAAAGTGAGAGCTCCACTTTTCTGCACAGTGCTACATTTGTGGAATTTATTTTCTGGTCTGAATTGCCAGTTATTGATGATAGCACCTAGCTTGTATATAGCATGCCCCAAAAATACATCTCAAAATGTTTCACAAAGCAACACAAATCCCTTTTATTTCCATATGCCCCTGGAATTTCCATATTCCTAATTTACCTCATTCCTTTACACCATCTCATACAATTCAAGAGGAACAGGTGAACAGGGAGGCCTTTGCCTGCTGCTGTTATCCAAGAGAACATCACTGGTATGACACACAGATGGAGAACCTGCAAGAAAGGGTAGGTGCAACCAGGTCAGCGAAGAGGGAGCCAGCAGCTGTGTGGACTTAGCCCCACGTCATGCACAGCTGCACTGAAATCTGCCTTACCTTTGAGTAGGTGTAGAAAAACCCATAGCCTAAATTTCACCTATCTCCTTATGGCAGCAGGGGAGCCTCAGGGAGTGATTCACAGGACCTAAATAAAGCAGTAAGCAGGCAGCTGCCTGGAGCTAGTCAATAGGAACATCAGGCACAGAAACACAAATGGAATTTAGCCCCAGTGGTCTAATATAGAAGATCTGCCAGTGACCAACTCGCTGCTTGGGTGGTTCTTCTGATGGTAGTTTGTGGTTTCAGTTATTACTTTCAACAAAGGAATGAGGATAATAAAGATTTCTGAGTCTAAATTAATCTTGTGAGGCTCATAAAAGTTATATTGTGTACCAGCTTTGTGTTAGGCACAATCCAGTGGCTTTTATTTGCCTGAAGGTCCCCGACTTCTGAAATATGCACAGTACGTAGAGATACTTGATTCTACAAGAAACACAAGTATGAAATTCACGTTTATTCTTCATGAAAGCACCAATTGTTCAATGTCAAAGGTCTGTCAGGAGAAAGTTTCTTGCAAACGAAGCACCTCAGACAGAGCAGGATTCAAATTTTACTTTGAATTTGGAGTCAGACACTGTATTTTCTAAAAAAATAGCTATACTCACATGACTAGCAAATAGGCCAGAAAAAAATGAGAGGTTTGAGATAAATTATGCTCTTCTGCCAGCTATTGTGAAACTCTGAAAACCTACGCATGCTTGTAAATAGATAACACTTACATGGAAGGAGATCTCTAAATGCACTGTGACTCATATGGCTTAAATATACAAGGATGGATTGTACACTGTACAGTGCTGGAGTTTCTTTCAGTATTATATATTCACACACTCATGGTATGCAGTATTACAAGGGACTGTTGGTAAGTGCACTGGGGAAGGAGAGTGGCTATTTACCTAGTGTCATTTGAGGAATAAAGATCCAATCATCATTTTACTTTCCTTCTCAATAACTACTAATCAATCTAATAATTATCAACAGGATATTTTTAAAGCTTTGGATGGTCTTATTTCACTCAAAAAGGAAAGAATATATGTGGCCATCCTCAGAACATTATACTGCAGGCTTATGAATCTGCTCACCAGTGTAATATAGGACAGCTTTTCTTCTTTTGATTCCTTATAGTTATGAATACTCAAAAATGAATTGCTTACAGGCTTAAAGTTAAGTGCATGCTAAGTGCTTTGCTGGACTGCTGCTTTGCTTAAGTGCTTTGCTACGTTCTCAGTAGACTGTGGGCTCAAAGCCTCATCTGTCTTCACTGTGATTTTGGCATTTAATCTCATAGTCTATGTCTACATAGCTCTGAAGGATGATGGACTCAGCAGCCTGTGCATCTCCGGGTCACTTGGCTGCCATGGTGACCACGGGCCGGTCGCTTCTACAAGACTGTCTGTTGGCGAGCCATCGTGCGGCTGTGTTTGGACATGTATGCCAACGTCCCCTGGAGCATGTGTGCGGGCTGTACCTCCGATCATGCCAAAGAGGGTAAGAGTAAGAGGGGCTGGTGCAGCCCCTCTTGATGGGGTTCCTGAGACTGCCGTTACAAGACAGTAGAGATGTAGTCCAAGACACAGAGATCTTGATTCGAAGCTTGTTTGAGCTGGGAGTCAGGAATCTATCCATGGCCTTCTGAGCATTTAGAGTCTCAGATGAGCTCCACTTGTCAAAAACAAAGACTTAAAGACAGCACTGACATGTTTTATACATTTTTCACATTATTCCACAGTAATGAGAACTATAAACATCCTTTTTTTCAGAACTGAAAGATGAGATCTTTGGAACATGAATTTTTGGCAAATTTGGTAAGGAAGTTGCCTGGAGCACTGAATTTGGCCGATGAGTGTACTTGCAGGCTTGCAAGCCAGAATGGGGCAGCGTCAGCAAACGTTACAGGGAAAAACAAAGACCTTTGCACATATCTACCCTGGGAGCCTGCTCTCGGCCCTGTCCATTGATCAGCACATGCTTGAAAGCTTTCTTTAACTGAGGCTCCAAAACAACACAAACCGTTCACTCTGAGGGAGGAAAGAAACTCCTGAGATTTCTGCAGCCTGAATTTTGAGCATTAAATGCTAACATCATTAATTGCTTCCAACCGAGCTAGCAAAGCCAGAGCGATGCACAGACATCTGTGCATGAGCAGCTCACATTGAACGCATTTAGGAACATTGGGGCAAGTCTACTTGGAAGGCCAGTAATGTTCACTAGGCAAGTCAGTCACTGCCAATTATTCACTGTGCTGTAATTCAGAACATGGTCCTTATGTTACAGATTTCGTGATCATGGCCCCTGCTCAGAAAGACTTAGCAGTGCAAGGCACTCTGCTTACAGGCTCTGGCTCTGCATGGAGTTTCAGCATGTGAAGGACACCTATTTTCATTGGAAGAGACTTGCCAGCAGCAACCGTCAAATTTTGGCCCTGTGAATTCTGTTTGTGAAAGGAAAATTTTAAATCTATTCTTTGACTTGGAAAACAACCGAGTATGAATTTGTGATTCATCTTGCCATTTGAGGAGACAAATTAATGAACCCTAGTAATACATTAGTCCAATCACCTCTTTTCTCCTATTAAAAAAAAAAAGATGGTATAGAAAGAGGTTAAAAAATGCTGTCCGCCCGTTGAGCTGGTGCCTGCATTTCTTGAGTTACGAGGTGCATACATTATGAGCCTGGAGGGATGCAGAGTTTTGAGTGCATTTCAATGCCTTCCACTCGCTTTGCCATTGAGATGTTTGCTGACAACCTAAAAGGGTGGAGGCACCTCTGCAGTTCTCTCTGGGGGCTTTTAAGGTTTATTTTGTGTTTGTGTTGTATTCCAGGCTTGCAGCTGTAATTTTTCTACTGTCCTTTTGATATTATTACTGGCCATGAGTTCATTTCCTTACCCAAACTGGCTGAGGCCTGTTTGTAGCCATCCCTCTCCCTCACCACATTTCATGCCTGAAGAAGGATCCCACAGCTGGTGTCTCTCTGCCTCCTGAGTGGAAAAGGGGAACACTCACCCAGCAGCCCCACTTTCCCCTTGTCACAGGCAAACATCCTCTCTGGCCCCAGCAGGACTGTGCAGTCCAGGGGCCACGGAGATGGGCACTAGAAGTATAGCAGTGTGCGCAAGAGGCAGGCAGGACCACCACCAGCATTCACAGGGAGACCCAGTAAAGCCACTACAATCAAAAAGCTCATGTTTCCCAGAGGCCAGACGTACCACTCATGGCCTACTGATGGTGGAGGGGGCTGGTGCCCTCTGCCCAAGCTCATTCTGTGGGAGCAGCTCCACAGAGTCAGGTGAGCTTACAAGGAGTCTCAAGCCTTTTACATGCAAGGAGAGGTCCAAGAGACTCTGTAACCCCAGCCTGTCCCCTCAGTCCCTTCCCACTCTTCTCAAGCCCCAAGGTCTGCACACCACACATGCACCAGGGCCAGTGCAAGGAGGAGCCGGGTTTGGCTGGGTTTGGCTCCAGCCAGGGCCACAGCTGAAGCAGCCGCACCCTGGCCTGCATCCAGCTGGTGTGGAGCTGCTCCCCAAGTGTCCATAAACACAGATGCTAGCTTAAAAACAGCATGCAAACACAGCCAAACTGCTCTTTTACCTGGGTTGGTAGGAATGCCCGTGACAATGTAGTTCACTAACTCAGGTTCCCCTGTTGCTTTCCACTTGGTTTCTTGCCACAGCATCTGAATTGCCCGAAGCTGTCAAACACTCAGGAGATACGCTGACAAAATAGAAATCATTATATTACTTTAAGTAGGAGATTATTAACAGACCAATCAATCCCTTCACTGTTTTTTTCTCTGTCTTCTGAGGCATTAGGACGCGTGTGCATCATGTTCTGAGTTTTTCCTCTACTGTCCTTCCTTTTTTAAATAAAGCCTAAGATTCTCACTCAATTACATTTCTCTGCAGCTCTAAAAAAAAAAGAAATATGATGAGACATGTTAAAATCAGTGTTGGCAGCACTGTCTCATATGTTGAGTTTTTCCATGGCAGAGACTAAATTTGCCACTAACCCAGAATGTGGAGCAACACATAGTTTAGTTTACTCACAGAATCACAGTCTGGTCACCAAGTGCCCCTTATTCTAGGGATTTATTATATTAGTAGATAAATTCCCTTGGTTGTCATATGGATGAGGAAAACAAACCTTCACTTCATGGGTGCACAACTTATTTGAGCAGATAAGCCATCAAGACACATTGATATCAGGTAAGATCCTGATGCAACCCATCCAAACCTCTCCCACAGCCCTCAACTCACATTCCCAGTTGAAGAAAAGCTCTCAGCACCAGGATCCTTCTGCACAGACCTGAGCTCTCAGAAGAATTATCACATTGCTTTATACATGTATAAATATCCTGTATTGTCATCATGGGGGTATCGCATCCTCTACAGAAGATAGCATTCAACGCTGAATATTCACTGTCAGCATCAGTACTTCTGAACTTTCTGTGAGAGGGAATATTTTTAATTCCCCAGACTTTGCCAAAAGAAAGATAAATGACCATGGTGTAAAATTTCCATATTTTAATGGCACTCATTTTATGTTCAGGCTCAGGACTTAGAATAATCGAGTTAGTTTCATTTCTGCTTATAGCTCATTTCTGCTCAATTTCCTCTCCTGCCTTTCCCACAGTAACTCAGCGTGGCGGGGCTCGGGCTGCAGATTCTACAGGAAAATTGTTAAATCCAAGTTAAAATTTGTTTCACTAAAAATACACTCACAGTTCATACAAACCTATTTATTGATCCTATTTTCAAAAAACTTCACCTGTGACCTAAATGAACTAAACTACAACCTTCTAAGCTTTTGATCATATGGATTTTCCCAGATATTGCTTACTGTCTGTTTCTAATTCATATGCATGTTTCTGATCTATGACAATTGGCTGGTTTATTTTTAATATCATTGCTACACAAGAGCAATAAAGGGTGACACTTCTTAAGAAACCCACAAACTAGCAATAAGCTTCTTCAGTTAGAGAGGAAAAGAGCAGATCCCTGCCATCAAGGAGAAATCATCAAATCCAGGGGAGAAGTTGCAAAGAGAAGAAAAAGGTCTTCACATGGGTTGCAACACACATATGGGGGTTTTTTTTGTCCGTTCAAAGGTTTGTTGCAATTGCCAGCCAAGTGCTACACAGCAAATTCCAGTTCTACTGGTGCTATCAGAGCTGCTCTGGCACTCTGAAGTTAACCTAAAGCTGGCTTATGTAGCCAGATGCAGTTTTTCCAGCTGCAGAGGATCATTGTGGAAGGATGGAGAAGGTCACCAAATGGGCACATGCGGGGCTACCATAGCCCGTCTAAGGCTCCCTGTCTCCTGAGGGAGGAGAGGGAATTTCACAGGGGAGACTCATGGTGACTTTCACAAAATGCAACCCCAGATGAGAAAGTACCATCCCGGGGCTAAACAGGCACTTGGAGGACAGCTCTAGGCTGGCCTAAAACCCCATTTTGCTTCCTCTTCTTAAACTGAAATCAATGTAAATAAAAGCCTCCTCCCCTGTGGCATGTCTCTCCAGCCTGCTGAAGTGGAGTGAGATGAGCAGCAGGAGCATGGTGGCGGGTGCAGCTGCCCTCAGACGGGCTGCGGGGGGAGAAGCTGAGCCCTCAGCAGGCTCTGGGAACTACTGGTGCCTGTGAGCTCATGGCTGGGACCACACCACCAAGATACACACTCAGCAGTTATTCTTTCTACAGAGTGAGAGGATGTTACACTTTAAAGTTCTAGATCTGGTCAAGGTTTATTCAGCAAGTTCACAACTATACATAAGTAAAGAGCAGTTCTTTTCCAACAACACCACTTTATTTTTGATCACATCTTCTATTGGTAAAGGCAATCTGTATAAATAAAACGCTTCCACCTTGGCAAGTGTTATGGGTTTGTGTGGCGTGGTTTTCCTTGGTGGCAGGGGAGGGGGGCTGCAGAGGCGGCCCCTTTAAGAAGCTGCTGGAAAATTCGCTGCCCCAAAATGTCGGACACGCCAAAATGTCGGACACGCCTCTAGGAGGGGAGTGACGGTGGTAG
>VYZV01000436.1:73948-92137 GCA_013401275.1 Pandion haliaetus | reverse complement strand
CTGCACCGCCGGGGGGAGGAGGTAGAAAGCATCGTGAGTGGAACTGAGCCGGGAAGGCGGGAGGGGTGGGGGGAGGTGTTCTGATGTTTGGTTTCCCTTCCCAATACCCTTGTGTGTTTGATTTGATTTGTAGTAAATTAAATTGATTTTGTGTCTTCCCCAAGTTGAGCCTGTCTTTTGCCTGTGACCATAAGTTTGGATTGATCCCTCCCAGACCTTATCTTGACCCAGGAGCCTGCGCTTGTATTTTCTCCTCATCCCAAGGTGGTGAGGCACGGGGGTGGGGGGTGAGTGAGCGGCTTCGCAGTGCTTTGTTACTGACTGAGCTGAGCTGAAACCACGACAGCAAGGTACTAGAGCTAGTGTTACACAATGCTCTGATGATAGCATGTCAATAAAGTGAACACTAAGCTGATGAGGAACTGACATATCATAGTGACAGCCATTATCAAATCAGGCTGGCTTTATTAAGGCTCTGTCAGGCCGTGTTGGATATCTTCACCAATGATCTGGAAGTATAAAATCATTGCTAATGAGATATTTGGTAACAGAAAGGTAAATAATTGTGAGGCCTGGACAGTTATGCAAGACAGACTCTGTACTCATTCTATCTAAATACCCTTTAGAGGTAAATACCCTATACAGGTAAATTCTACGTTATATACTGCTGAACAAGGAATGGAGAGCAAATCTTTACAGAGAGGAGCAATCCTAGCCTGGGATGAGTGACTCAGACTAGGTCTCAGTAAACAAATACCATACCAGAAATTCCCAGTGCAATATTGTAGAGGAATTGATGGTGAGCGAAACTAACTGAAGTCTGCAGCCAAGTATGGGCACTGAAACCACAGGACTGTGTATCTCTTTCTCAAGTTTTTTAGAAGGCCTCTAGAACACTGAAGGAGATGCAAATAGACATAAAAATATTGGAGGGCCAGAGAAAATGCCTTATATTCGGAGACTTAGAGAGATCAGCCTGATTTAAGAGAATAAGACAAAGAACAAATTTACAAGCACATTACTGGGAGAAAATACCCAATTTGAAGGGGCATTTCATTTTCACAGAGAAAAGCATAACAAGAACCATGGATGGGAGATGAAGCCAAATGAATTCACATTGGAAATAAAGCGCAGATCCTTAGCAGTGAAAACAGTTAACAGATAAAAAAAAAAATTGGAAGGGATGGATTTTCCATAATTTTCTCATAATGCCCCCTGTTTAAGTCTGAATGCCTTTCTGAAAGCTAAATTTTAGTTAAAAAAAACCCTAGTTGTTGGTCTCAGAAGCAATGGGAAGTAATTGAAAAGCTGGAGATACACAAGAGGACAGGCTCAGCTGGCAGTCCCTTCCGGGCTTAAAAATCCCCTGCATCTATTGAACTATACTGCTAAAAAATTTGCCTCATCTCCTAACAAGTGTAATAGGCAGAGAAATTTTCTTGGAATGGATAACTGTAAGTTTTGATTGGTCAGTGATACATATCACTTAATGAAATCTAAAATGAGGTGACAGATACCATCAAAAACATCACTGATAGAAATTGTTCAGATGTTTGTTGCAAGTCTCGGTTGTATTGCTTTGTTTGTACATTTGCTGAAGGATTTCTTGGCCTGCAGAGGTGATTATGTGCCTTATTGTACGGATGGGAAGAAAGCACTCTTTTCACATAGATGATGCAAACCATATTGATTGTAGTAGTCAATTTATTAGAGAAGCAAGTTCCAAAATGCATACCATTTAGTTGCTTGGGGATTATAGTCAGTTGCAATTTTTCTGCTAATTTAAGTTACTGTAGAAATAAAAATATTTCCATGTTGATTTTATTTCAAGAGCAATGAGATTGCATGTCTAGTGCACAGCTTTATTTGACAGAGAAACTTGCATCTGTATTATATCACTGACAGCTAGAGCATTTGCCTGCAGAATACTATGGAAAGGTCATGATTACCAAGAGAAACATAAATGTGTATGCACTTACTAGCTTATTTGACTTGGAAGCTTACAGCTAGATATAGCTAAATAGAGTATTGCTATAGGTAGGAATATTTCTCAGAGAGGGGTGCAATCAATTTGTAATTTTTAAAGAAAAGCATGAATGTGTAGGCAATCTACTGTTCTTGCCTTCAGTTGGCTTGTTGGTCTGTGTTACGTTATTTTAAGCAGCAACTGCCTATTAGGAGATTTGTGAAGGTCCTGCTGATTCTGAAAGAGCAGGTTTCATGTCGACAGATTGGATAATAATACTGTGTTCAAGACTTTGCTTCCCACTCTGATCAGTCTAGATTCTTCAGGAAAAGAACGTGTTCTTGTGTGTAGGTATCTTGTGTGTGTCTATTCCCTCAGCAGATAATAACAAATATTTCCCCAAAGCTGGTTTCATCAGAAAATGTAGCAGTGATTGCACTGAAAGACTCAAGCTCCAGAGAGGGGAAAAGTTCACCTCCCTTGGTAAAGCTCAGCATGCCTCTGAAATCATCCAGGCTTTCAGCTCTAACTGCCTTTCTCTCCCCCACATCACAGAAATAGCCTTTGAGTTCAAAACAATCACATACTCATCTTACATAAAATGCACAGGTTCCCAGAGAAGCTTGTGTCCTATTTGCTGCGGCGTTTACAGAATGATTTCAATGCCTGCACATGACGGAAAAAATTCAGGGCTCATGCTACTGTTTTAGAACTAATGCATGGGCTGGTAATGATGAAAAACATAGTGTTAGAAATAATAATGGGAATAGGACTTTTACTGATGGACCATCAAAAATAAGACTGACAAAATGAAACCTTGTTTCAAAAGGAAGCTGGAATTCTAGGTCTTATATTTCCTGCCAAGCCTGAACTTAATGCTGTGTTTGAGGCCCAAATCACCTGCCATATAGACAGGTTGGGCAGATGCCCATTCTCAGGTGTGAGTTTTATGTCATCAATAGAGAGCACTTGGATCTCTTCTGCCTTTGAACATGTGGATGGCACAGGCACATGAATACTTGAACCAAGTCTACTACTATACGTTTACCCCATCAGTCCCTGCAGTGGCATCCCAGTGGCTCTTCTGCAGAGGGCTTTTTGTGCTGGTTTGACACAACATGTGTTGGGCACTTGCTGGGGAATCCCTGTCACGGTATATGAGGAACTTTTCCTTTCAGCTCTGCAGGGAGAGTTAGAGGAAAATCCAAATTCATCTTTTTCTATGCAGCTCACCAGCTCCCCAGTAGCTCCCCAGTAAGCTGAAAATGGCCAGCACTGACCCTTGAAGGTTGAAATCACACATTTTCCTCATGTTGGTACAGCAGGTGAAGAGGACAAGCTGTGGTCAGTCTTTACACATTCTCTTCATGCTTTTTGGGTCACTGCTTCCACATATGTACCAAGACAGCAGAACATCTCACTTTATACATGCTGCAGTGGGTGCTAGGCAGTCCCAGGTCTAGTCCTTACCCCAGTCCCTGGCTTACAGGGCTCACAAGCCCCATGCCACCCCCCCAGGCCTGCTACCATCAACAAGTGGAGTTTCTGTGCAGCTCACCTTGCTCCTTTCCTAGCTTGCCTGAGCTTCTGGTGTCGGATCTCCTGCGGGTCCACCTACTCCCACTCCGCCTTCTGGAATTAACTGGGTACCTCCCCATTACTAACATCAGGTGCATTCTGCTCAGCTGAGGGCAGGTGGCTACACGAGCACAGGATTTTTCATTGAATTAGACTTCCCAATCTAATGCCTTGCTTTAAGCAGGACCTGGTTTCTGGCAAAGGTGCTCCTGAAAAGCACCTTGTGCCTACTGCACTGCTGGTCATTAAGCAGCATGGGCGTGGAGGAATCCCTTCCCTGGAGCAGTTTTCTTCTCCTCTGCCTGGTCTGGGTGGGCTGCTACTCTTAACTCTCTGTACAATGCTCTGAAGAACACTCCCCCATCAGAGGATCCCCTGTCTTCTTTCAGACCTTGAGTTTATTCACACATACCTGTTTAAAACCAACTCTAAATCAGAAGCCTGGTCAGCTTTCTGCCTCAGAAGAACTGGATTACCCTGGAAAGTGACAGTCTTATTGTGCTCACTGCACAGCAGGCATCTCAGCTGAGAGCCTGGTGCTGCCACAGGGCTCCTGGCACCAGCTTCTCTGGAGAACCGGTGAGGACCCTGCAGGAGGCACAGCGCTGAGGGGCAGCACTGTTTGGCGGTATACTGTGCGACTGTGGCTTGCTGCCCAAGGCAGCCAAGGGGCAACCCAAACCAGGGGAATGATCTACATCTCACCCACCTTCACTTGAAGACACTACCCTGGGCTGCAGCCTGAGCACAATGTCTTAAGCTCAGGATTTTAGGGTTAGGACATCCTGGTTCAGCTTATCCTACTGGACAGCTATAGGCAGTGCCTGACCCTATGTATCAGGTAGCTCAAAGCCAGCAGCCTCCGAGCCGCTTGTGTCTGCCCACACTGCTGTCCAGGCAGGCACACATGGTTAATGGTCTGAAAAGACACTGCACAACAGTTGGGGGGTTGGGCACCCCCTCTGCTTTTACAAACCTGATGTTAAGTTCCAGCAGGAGTTTGCCTTTCTTGCACTTTTTCCCAGGGACCTGAGATGTCTTTAGAATTAGATAGTTACTGAGCTGGGGTGTTTGGGAATCAGATTTTGTGCTCTGGCTCCTACAGATCCGTGCAGACAGGACCCATGTACCCAAGTCCTTTGGAGAATCCAGCTCCAGAATGAAGTTTCGTTCCTGGCTTTTCTGGAGACCAGGTGATTTTCCAGCTCCAACCCAAGTCTAATACCTTTGAGGGACAGTTGGTTAGTCACAGATGGGGACTAAACACAACTCCCATCTGTTGAAACAATCATCTTTTTTCCTCTTTTTCCAAGAGAAGGAAGTTCCCAAGAACATAATAGCCAGTGTGATTTGCATTAAACGCAACACATTGAAGTCCCCCTTAATTTAACTAGGAGAGACAGTATCTTGCTGTCAATGCCCTACTGCGGTTCAGGGATTTATCCCAGTAAATCCTAGCAGGGGGCTATTTAATCAACAGAGCCCAAGCTCAGAGTTTGCAAACAGACCTTAAAATAAAAAATGTAGAAGTGGATTAGACTGAGCAGGCAGCTTGGCATTCCTTAACACAGAGGCAATTTGTTTTCATAACTTCTGTAACTACAGCCTCTCACCCCTCAGCACATAAGCACCAATCAACCTGCAGGGAATCATTAGCTTAAAACAATTACCAGCAGATTTCTTTCAGATCTCAGGAGTGCTGGGGACTGCAAAGCTTACCATTTGGCATTCACTGCATCCTTAACCTTTCCAAAGGCAGCTAGAGAGAGCAGAAACCAACAGAGAGCCTTTCAAAAATCTTTTAATAGCTGCTTTCTCTGTTTGTGTTTATAGAGACCATAGCTGTTGCAAAAAGCTTTCTAAAACACCCAGGCATCCCTGAAGCAAAAACTGGCTGGTGCTGGGCATTGTAATAGCAGCACATTGTTTCACAGGTGCAAAGTCACTCTAAACCCTTCCATTTTCCTCTCTCCAGAGACCAGAGCTGGCCATAACTTTCCACACCAACCCATCCAAGTCTGGTGTCATTACTGCAGATGTGGTTTCGGCACAGTGCGTGAGGCTGGGAATTGCACTGGCAGCTCACTAATGCTGTGTCTCTGCACTGGGGACCCTCTCGTTAGAATCACCATGGTGTCTGAAGAGTAACGTTTTAATGAAATTTGCAGATGTCATTCAAACCATGGGTGGCTTTACCCATTTAAACAGAACACTTAGGCTACGTGGCTTGGTGCAATAGATGCTTTGTGCCTTTATAAGCATGGTCCTTGAGAACATTTTTTACTTGCGAACAGAAAAGTTCAGATCATCCACAGCAGCTGAGACTACTTAGTAAAACTGTGGAGCAGGGACAGCAGGGACTAGTTAGTGGCTTCTAATCTTCTGTTGTACTCTGGCTTCAAACTGAGTTGGAGAAGCTTAATACCATTTAATGCTTTTAGCTCCTAAAGGATTCACTGGAAGACAGAGCACTCCACCCATCCCCTTACCCTAATACGCTTATTCCTGCTACACTCTTAGGTGGAGAATAAAGCTGAAAATCTGCTCCCTAAATGTAATGGAAAAGTCATTTTTCTGCACTGTTATTCCCATGTAGCCCAAGAACCAGGATCTTTGTGCAACATTTATGCTACCTATGCCAAAGAGCCCTGATCCCCTCATTCGTCAATCGGTGGATCTGCAGCTATAGCTGTCTTGGTTATATGCTTTTTACATAAGGCTGACAAAATCACCAGTAACCTTCATTCACAAAAGCAGTATCTTCAGACTGTAGTCCTTATCGTTTGAAGCATCCTTACAGAAAGCATGTGGCTCTACAATGAGACTTCTGTTAAGGCCAAGAGCTCCAGATCTCATTCATAATAATCGGTATCTCCAGCATTACAGTGACACCTGTGAAAAAAGCAATGAGAGGTCCATGATCTTTCTGCTCCCCCACTCAAGCGACAAAAACCAGCCCACCCATGCATTCAATGGTGCAAGGCAAGGTAAGGAAATGCTCTTTTCATTCATGTCCATGCATGTGCATCCCAGCAGCTTCCTTGCCCAACATTCCCAAAAAGTTCTTCACAAGGTGGCCAGTCCCCTGCCTGTTGTCCTCATATGTTTGCAGAGAAAGAGGCTTAAAACCTGATGTACTAGACCTGTTCACTGCCAACCTGATTGCCTAGCCATAAAGCAGTGACAGAGGATGAGAGTGCCAATGCTTGTCTGCTTCTCTCTGAGCAACTTTTAAAATTATATCCTGGTCCCAACAATCCAGACACAAGGAAAATGTATTGTTGGTTGTGGCTTAAGTGGAACACACTGTGCTGGAGCTTAAACAGACACTTCTGGTTTCACCCAGAAGCACCCAGTCAGTTGCTGTCTTTTTGGAAATGATGCAGAGCTGATTTCTGCATCACAGCCTGTCTTGCCGACATGACTGCTAGACATCAAGTTTTTGGGGAGAGTCCAACAGAAAGCCTTTAATATCTCCCTTGGAAACGATCCTTCTGTCTTGGTCAGTACAGATCAACCAGTAACCAGGTTTTGACTTTTTTGTAAGTTTTTACATCCACACACTCCTTCATATTTTCATGCTATTTTTTCTGTATTTTATTTCTAAAATGTGGCCTTTATCAGGGAATTCTGATGCTGCTTTATGCCTGCTAAGATTTGCTATTGGAGAAACAGAGCCCCTGACTCAAACTTTCCAGGGGCTGTCACTGAGGCACAATCAGCCCCATGGGCCAGGGGTGACACCCAGCAAGGTGAGCCAATGGAAGGACTCTCCATATCACCTTCCAGGCTGAGGGGGAGCTGTCGGACTTATTATGGGATGATTAGAAGGACCACAGATGGGAAAAGGGATGGATCAAGATTGTTTTGGAGGAATAAGCATGAGAAAAGAGAGGGATAAAGAAATAAAAGGGGCTGGTTGCATGTAAACACAACTGGTCAGTATGTTTGCTGGGCCATGCCCTGCACCTGACCAGCACAGTCTGTCTTGTGTTCTCATTAACCTCCATCTCTATTTTCCTGAGTGAGGGGACTCTTTTCTGCATGCATGAGTGTGTATGGATGTCTAAGTGCCAGCAACTGGATTGGATCACAAGATATAAGAGCCCATGTGACTGGAGTGCCAGCAACCCAAGTGTGTGAGGGTTCGTACAACAGTGTGTCATTGCTAGCAAATATCAAGCCGGAGTAGCTGGCGGGTACAAGTGGCCTAGGAGCTGGGTATGTGCATGTTTGTGAGTGACACCACTGGAGGAACTGGCTACTGGAGGCACCAGGAGATCCAGGCCAACTCCTGGAGAGACCATGAGGTCTCAGGGTCCACCAGGAGACCCGTGTGTGTGCGTGCAA
Source organism: Pandion haliaetus (assembly GCA_013401275.1). Lineage (NCBI taxonomy): Eukaryota > Metazoa > Chordata > Aves > Accipitriformes > Pandionidae > Pandion > Pandion haliaetus. Next base: position 84,243 of record VYZV01000436.1, on the reverse strand, counting down.
GTGCACTTGTGTGTGTATGTGTTTCTGCGCATGAGGCAACTGGAGACAAGAGGATGCAAGGGCTAGTTGCTGGGTAGGTTTGGTGTCTGACCTTACTGGGGATCCATAGTGTGCCATAGGGGACTGGGGGGCACGTGTGTGTAAGCGATGGAGACCATAGCAACTGGAGATTGGCCTTTGCTGCAAACCCTGGCCTACACTCTGTCTTGTCTCTTGCTGTGTATAAGGCATCATCTAAGTAAATTGAAAAGCACCAGAGACTGTTCCTAGACACTGAACTCAATCACAGTAACCGTAAGGCTGTAAGAACAACCCTTGTCGTGCCTTGAGACTGCGCCGACAAGCACTCCTAAACAGTTTGAAGGCATGATTTGGGATGTAGCTCAAGTTAGGGTTTGCATGCAGTCATCCTTTTTTGGAAGCTAAGCGAACTTAAGGCCCCTCCTGTGCCAGTTAGCTTCAGTGCCAGACATTCAGCCTGCACACATTCAATTTACTGGCCGAGTTGTAGGCACAGAACCCTTCCTTGGGTCCTTCACCCTCCAGTTGGTCACTGAGCATGGTCCTCCTGCACCAAAAAATTCCTGATATCAACCTGCCTGGTCTATGGTCACTGATCCTGCTTCCTACCAAGCTCAATGCTGGATCAAACGTTAGGTCATACCACCCACCCTCGATGGGCATTGGCCCATACCTCTGCTCACATTGCCCTTTCTGAATCCCTGCATTGATTCCCCTGGTCTGGAAGTTCACGCTTTTGTCTGTACTACCTATCAGTTTTTCATACTCAAGATCCATAAACAACCATGCACCCTGCTCACCTTGAAACCCCTCTTCGCAAATCCTCTGTCCCAAAGCCTACCCAGCAAACACTTGCAGCAGGTAGCCCACTAATGAGCTGAGCTACCACTGATCAGGTTGACCAGGACTGTTCTATTATTTCTTTGTGCTGAAAGGCTTGACCTCTGCCCCTAAGATAAGGGGCAAGAAGAGACTGGCAAGACAGTGAGATATATTTCTTGCAGAAAGAAGAGATTTTTTTTAGCTGCATTTCTCAGCACTGGTGGACTTCAGAGAAATGAACAGAAATGTGTAACAGTGGAATGTAAACCCCACACAGTGTTTCTCCTCATAACTTCATCAGGTCTCAGTGATGTTAATCCCCACGTGCCTGTCTCTTCTGCAAGATCTTAGTGATTCCCCTCAGTGCCTTCTCTGCACCAACCTGTACGGCTGAGCCACGGCAGCAGCATGTTGCAGAGTGCCAATGAGAAGTGATGGGGTGCAAGAGCTCCTGTTACCTGATCCTGTGTTCAGAGAGCAGGTCCTACTACAGTCATATTACAGGTCCTGCTGCAGTGGGGGAGGGATGCTGGCTCTGCTGGAGATGACATTTTAACCACATGAATGTCCCTCCTGCGTCCACCTTCCTAGAGCAGTCACAATTTTTTTCTCAGAATTTGTCAATGGCAATCTCTTTCCTCTTGCTACAAATTTGAGACCTTTCTAAGCAGATGGATAAAGTATTTGCTGGTAGGATGTAGATGAGAGCCAGCATGGAGAAACAACCAGCTGGCCATCGTGACCCATATTTTACATTGTTAAGGGACTGGATTAATAAATACAATGGGATTAATACATTCAATAAGCAGTGAAGAGCAAAAAGAAATTTCATTGCAGGTGCAAAAGGGAGCACATCCCCTATCACCAATGATGCTGCGTTTGCTTAGCACCAGGATGAAAGTCATCCCAGAGAGTCAATAAAGACTAAATCTTGCCAAACATGATCACTCCTTTCTTATTGATTTACAAAACCAGCAGATGAAGGGAATGAAGCAGCAGCCTACAGCCAGTCCTGAGAAAAGCCTCAGCTACAAAACATGACTTGAAAAATGAATGCAAGTTGGCTGGGAAATGAGCGCTGTCACAGAGATTGAACACAGGCTGTGAGTCCATAAACAAAGAGGAACAAAAGATAAACATGAATATAAAGAGCTGATGGGAGAATATCTGAGGCATGGATTAGGTATGGTGAGGGGAGGAAAGGAGGGCTAGAAATCTGCTCTGAGTCTGGTTTTATTTAATGTCTATTAATGATCTGGAAGGAAGCAGTAAACACCACATTCATTCAATTTATATTTGATGTAATGACTCCTATGAATTAGAGAGGTGTTGTGTAAACCAATGGGGACAGACATGAAACAAAAAAATCCTGGACAGGCTGGAAATAACAACAGTCAAGTGGACGGGCACAAGGCAATAGTCTGCAGGAGGAAGCTCAACCTCAAATGCAGACATGAAGTGGAGAAATGTGCTTAAAGAAGGCAGACACAAGGTCCTAATAATGGTAGAGACCAACAAACTGGCTGTGAGCTTGTGGAGCAGACTCATCCAAAAAGAAGTGAGAGCGTAAGTATCTGGACTTATTGATTTATGAGGAATTAAGTCAATGAGATGAGTTTGGCTGCATGACAGCTGAGCAAAGAGAGCAGAGTGTGCTCAGGCGTTAATATTGAGACAATCTGCTGGAGGTTAGGAACCACCCTGGGGACCTCTATCTATTTGGACAGTGTAAACATCACAAAGGAGGAGGAAGACTGATTTATGGAGTGGGGAGGAACAAGAGTCAGAAACAAGCTAAAAGAAATACAGGCTGACTCACTGACAGGGTGAGCCATATTGCCCTGTGAAACAGCTACCTGTGGAGGGGTCTGCCATTTCTTACTCTGAATCCCTTAAAACTGGATTGCATAAAAACATGTGAGAAAACAGGCTCTAGGAAACAGGTTTTTGTCCTTGAGAGGACAGACTGAATGGATATAGAGGGCAATGGCAGCTAGGGTGACTGCAGTCCAGATAAAAGGTTTTGTCTGCTAATGCATCTCATCTGTTGTAAAATCCTAAGAAGAGGTGAGCCTCTCTCCCCTAAACTGCCCTCACAGTACAGTTGTCTGCAAAGGAAAAAAAAAAAATCATAAAACCAGGGGACAGCTAGTGAGAAACAAAGGTAAGAGACAGGCCAAGGAACTAAAGTGAGTGACCTGCCAACAGGTACCACCTAGGAAAAAGTCAGGTTTGGATCAGGGACCTTAGCACTTCACAGCTCAGGGACTGCACTATTCCTCAGGGACAAGAGAGACCTGAGCTCTCTGCCCCTTTCACCAGGCTGAAGTTGAGCCCACATCTCCCAGCTCTCCTAAGAGTGCCCTAACCACATATCCTAGCAGAGGGTGCTGTGGTTACCAACCTTCCCGTTCATGCTTTTAACCTCTTCTCTAGGAGAAGGGAGGAGGAGCAGAGAATCTGAAAAATATTCAGCAGAAGAAAAGGGCAGGGTGGCAGAGTGGATTGTGAACTTCAAAGTTGACTGCTCAGCACAACATGGATTTGGATGACTCTGGACGCAAGACTAGAAGCTGATGATTAAGAGGAACTTGCCTGATAGGCATGCAGATAGCTCAGGAATTTAGGCAATATGAGGGTGAAAAGGAAAGGGCAAGGGAATTTTGAGGTCTAGTTTTGGTTATGGGGTAGGTTAATCTAGCACTAATATCTTACACGATCATTGTTTTAAGGTGCTAAACCTCTTTTGTGCACCATGAGAATGTCCCGAATATACTGGAAAATTACCCTTCATTTAGATAACTCCATTTCCCAGACAAGCAGCTACAGTGCATTACAAAATGAGAACTCATGCTCTGGGCTGAAGGGAAGGAGAAAAGAAATATATTGAAAATCCTGTTTCCAAGCATAAGACATTGGGAACTGGCTTCCCAGCTGTCTGGAGAAGATAAGGACAAAAGTGAAAGTGAGGAGCATTTTAATACTTCACTGGTGAGGGAAGCATTAGACTTGGCACCAAGCTCTATTTCTTTACTTAGGTAATAGTCAATGTTTTTGAAAAACTACACAAGGATGGAGATAAATTTCCAAAAAAACAATTACATCTTACTGCAGATTGCTGGGAAGGCACCCAAAATCCTGATCCTCATGAGTAAGGGAGAACTCTCACCATACAGAATCATAAAAGATATTCAAACATTAAGTATTTCTATTTTGATTCCCCTTATTATACAGACAGCCCATGAATGAAACAGCCATCTCCAATTCTAGTGCAAATAGTTGCACAATCTCTTCAATATGCAGCAGGTAAATGCCAGACTCATGCTTTCTACATACAGCTCCCAGAGGCATCAAATCACACAATAGCTGAGGCTGGCAGGCACCCCTGGCGATCGCCTAGTCAATCCCCTGCCCAATACAGGGTCACGCTGCCCATGATCGTGTCTAGTAGAGTTTGTAATATCCGCAGGATTGACTCCACAACCTCTCTGGGAAGCCTGTGCCGGTGTTTGACCACCCATGAACTCGGAGTTTTTTCTTATGTTTTAGCAGAATTTCCTGTGTTTCACTTTGTGCCCATTGCCTCTAGTCCTGTCAGTGGGCACCACGGAGGAGAGTCTGGCCCCATGTTCTTTACACCCTCCCCTCCCTCAGGTATTTATACACATTGATGAGACTCCTTCTCCAGGTTGAACAGCCACAGCACTCACAGCCTGTTCTCGTATGTCAGATGCTTGAGTTCCTTAGATGTCTTAATGGCCCTTCACTGGACCGGCTCCATTATATCCATATCTCTCTTGTACTGGGGAGTCCAACACTGGACCCAACACTCCAGACATGTCTCACTGGTGCTGAGCAGAGGGGAAGGATCACCTCTCTCAACCTGCTTGCAATGCTCTACCTAATGCATCCCTGGAGGCTGTTGGCCTTCTCTGCTTCAAGGGCACATTGCTGGCTCATGGCCAGCCTCGTGCCCACCAGGACCACCAGGTCCTCTTCTGCCGAGCTGCTGTCCAACCCCCAGCCTGTGCTGTTGCAGACCATTGGTCTGGGGCAATTTTTAAATCTCTTTGGAAATAAAGGGATCATCTCGGTTCTGCACCCTTTACCTGTGCACTCTGAGGCAGTCCCACAGATGAACCTTTCTCCCTCTCCCCTGAGGACTGGGCAAGCAGCGCAGCAAAGACGAGATTTCAGCTAGCTACTGTGGAAGGTTTTTTAATGGTAAGGAAAGTGATAGAAAATCATGCAGTTGTGAAAATTCTGTCACTGGAGCTTAGACAAGTATCTAACAGGAATATATTAGGCTAGCTGATCCTGCTTTCAGACAGGGGAGTGGATTAAATGAACTTTCAAAGCCTTTGCTATGGTTCTTTGCTAATTCACTACACAAAAATAGCAGCATCAATATTTGAAAAAATCTTACCCTGTTATTCTAAGTATGGTACCTATCATCTGACACAATGCTGAAATACAGCTACTTATTCCCAAAAAAGGCATTTTATGGTCTTCTCCTCTGCAGGATCCTGGTGTTCTACAAACACTGACAATTTACCTTCCCAGGGCTCCTGAAGATGAGAAGGAATTATACCTTCTACGTTTACTCATGGTCATTGAGTCAAAACTGCAAAAAGAAACCATAGACTTTGGTTTCTCACTTGAGATGCTTAAGAACAGTTTTTTTCAGCATCTAAAACATATCTTCAAAACACAGTTCCCATAATAGTGAGTATTCAGCATATCCCATATCAGATTCCAGTTGCCAGGGTTTCCAGAAAATCAGTTACCATCTGTGAAAAGTTTTGAGTTAAGTGGCTAGCCCAGCCTTACATAGGAATGATGTTCAGGAGAATAACAACAAAATCCATAATAGCAACAAAATCCAATACCAGGACAACGCTCAGTTTCCCAAACCACAGTACAATCCTTTCCTATCTTGAAATCCTCTGCCATCACCCTCCAAATTCCACAGTTTCTGCAATGAGGTAACCATGATTCATCCCACAGCAGGTCCATCCTCTGCAGTGAGGAAAAAAAAAGCAAAAAACCCACCAGTCTGTGGTCACACAATTAGAAATTGGAAGATAATGCACACAACGGACCTGAATTATGGCAATTTTAGTTCTGGCATTCCTTAGCCTGGCTTGGCAATTATTATGATCTCTTCTTATGGACTTATTTTTTTTTACTGTTTCAAGTCATTCCTTAGGTTTTTACAAAAGCAAACTGGAAAGACAAATTCCTCATATGGAACCAGCTGATCCACAGCTGGGTAAACAGTAGAACTGGAACTTTTGTATCCTCAGCCCAGTTCAGCGAGTGAGTAGAGAGACACTGGCAGAGCTGCTAATACTGATAGGCTGTTATCGTCAGAGGGGTTTTGCATTTGCATATCTTCAGACATGACTAGTGCATTCCACAGGAAAACAGTGGTACAACTTCTCTTGAAAAAGATACTCTTCAAAAAAATTGACATCTCCTTCTGTCACTTCAGCTTCTTTCCCTCAGATTTGGTTAATTTTATAGGTATACCAGCATATTGCCTATCCTCCACATAGAAGAAAATAAAGCCGTACTGTTAAAAGAGGGTCAGTTGGCTACATTTGTCTCCACAGACTTTGGGGAGAAACAACCCATTGTGGATCTCTAACTGGATAGGAAAGCTAAATACCTTCTTCCTGAAACTGTGCATAGTCCTTGTGCTATTTTCTGATTCTAAAATAAGATGGAAAGCATAGATCTCCATTCTGATCTTCCACAGATTTTTATATACTTCCAATTACACTGACTCCTGTAGAGTTATTGTCAGCTAAATAACACCAGCAAGTAACAATAGTGTTACACAAATACTTCTTATCATTTAAATATGCCTGTTTTCTCATGTTAAAAATGATCTAATACATATGTCTATACATAAAGGCGCAATTAATTTCTTCTTCTTGACAATGTAAATCTCTTACCTCAATCAAAGTCTACATAGAGGCACTAATAAAACAATTAGATCTGAAGTACCTCTGGTTGTTTAATAACTTTAGACCTGTGTACAAATGGGTCTTGGTCTTCCAGCATTAAATATCTAGAATAACTTAAGAAGTCTAATGCATTTCCCTGCAGAAGAAAAGAAGACAGGGCTGGAAGTATTGCATTCGGGATGTAGAAGCAAGAATCACAGAATCAATCATCCAAAATAAATGATATTATTATTAGCATCACTCAGAAGCTGTGTGAAAGAAGACAAGCTGAAAGGATGTGTTTAAACATGCCAAATGTGTTTGGGATATCTCAGATGCATTTCACTGTCCTCAGATATGAGCTGATTGGTTTTTTTATTTAGGGCTAGCTAACCTACAACCTAGTCAGTACACCGGGAGGCCAGAAGAAAGTGTCAGAGGAAAAAAGGACATGGTTTTGCCTGGTCATTGTTACTTACAACTCCAGTGACTTACGGCATAAATCCACATAACATCAGGGGTTTACAACTTTTTGTTTCTAATGACTAGGCAAAATCCCTAAATAGGACAACTCTTAAGGAAGGCTTTGAGCCAAATTCAGGGCTGATGTAGCCTATGAAACAGCAACAATAAGCAAAGGGACCAAAATCTGATGCTACTGATCAAGATCAGCGGTATGGCAGCAACACCAATCCTTGAATGGTGGCAAATGAAGCACATCTGATTGGTATTTGAATCACATCCCTACTTCTTCTTACACCCTCAACGGATATTCATGCTACATGCCTGTGCACACATTTACTACCACACAAGTTCTAGTGCTGTTGGTGCTTGATCTCTAATTCATATCCACTGTTTGGATGCTCACCAAAATAACATCATGTGCCTAACAGCCAAGAGGGTTAACATCTACTTGATATACTGAAATGCTCTGCTCACCACTATCAATTGTCAGGAAAATCTGCACTAACAAATACTTGAGATTTTTTAATTTAATCTGATGGAATGGCTGAGGCTGGCAGGCATCTCTGGGGAGCCTCTAGTCAATCCCCTGCCCAAATCAGGGTCATGTTGCCCATGATCGTGTTCAATCAGGCTTTGAGTATCTCCAGGGTTGGAAACTCCACAACCTCTCTGGGAAGCCTGTGCCAGTGCTTGACCACCCTTGCATTGAAGAAGTTTTTTCTTATGTTTTAGTGGAATTTCCTGTGTTTCAGTTTGTTCCCATTGCCTCTAGTCCTGTCGCTGGGCACCGCTGAGAAGAGTCTGGCTCCATCTTCTTTGCACCTATTTACCCAATCAGGTATTTTATACACATTACTGAGATCCCCCGAAGCCATCTCTTTTCTCTGCCTCTCCTCATATGTCACATGTTCCAGTCCATCAAACATCTCAATGGCCCTTCACTGGACTCACTTTAGTTATGCCCATATCTCTTCTACTGGAGAGCCCAGACCTAGCAGACTGCACCCCTTTGGAAGAGAGAGGATTCTTATTCTGCACCTGTGTGTATAGGAAATCAGCACCTTCCACTCTGGGAAACAGTTTGCCTCTTCCATGTGTTTATTCTTAATTCCTTTGCAGGTAGAGAGTTGGAAGTCTTTCTGAAAATCACCTGATGAGATATATTCCCTTGAAAAAGAGAAGGCCAAAGCAACATTGAAGGTAGGCATTACCAGCTGCTCGTAGCGGTTCTGAAGTTAGCTTTAACAAGTAGGCACAGCAGTGTGGTCATAGTGACACAGATTTCAGCAGAGAACAGCAATTCAAGTACAGTTCTTGGAACGCACATAAGTTGCCAACTTATGGTGAAGTCCCACATGGCCTGCCTCATACTATCATTACCCATAAGAGCCAGAGGACAGCTAGTGTGAGAAGACCTCTCTGAACAGTATTTGCCTGTTAATTGGGCTATGTAAGCAAACGCCTCATGTCTTATTTCTTCTTGGGATGACCTATACTCTTGGGCCAGCCTCCAGGAAATCCCCGTGCCCTGCACAGAGAAACCTCACAACTGTTGCCCCTCCACCTTTGCCAGGTTGTGTCTCCAATACAAATCTACCCAGGTTAACACAGGAATTTAGTTAGGGGTCTTGGATCTGTAGATAAGAGGTTTTTCCGGCTTAGTTATTTGGCTACATTGCAACAGGAATACCTATCTAGAGAGCGTTTCCTGTTACGAAAGGCATCATTGAGGAATGTTTAATTCTTAGCAGAACTGCAGTTCTTGTTCTACACAATCCAGATGATATAAATAAATAAACCATGAAATGTTCAGAGAAGACAAATCACCAGTCCATCAAAATGCCTGATAAATTAGTTCAACTGACTGGACTACAGACATGTTCAATGAATCATCATCACAAAGAGTAAATAAATTCAGATTAAGCAAAACTTGATTGAATCATGCTGAAGTTTGGCACTTAACAAAATAGATCAGTCTGAAGTCTCACATTAGGAACACATAATCTCTTAAGATTTATGAGTGTTATTGCTCACCACATATGTTTCTAGGTTACTGTTTGCTGTGTTGAGAACTGGATGCTCTGAGTGTACAAAGGTTTGCCTGCTATTACACATTTTAACCTCCAAGAAACTGTTCTCCTTGCTGCCCTCTTTGGGGTATAAAAGAAACTTTCACAGTAGTAAACTTCCTGATTGCTTCCTCTTCCTGCAGTAAAGTTTCCAGTTTCTCCCAGGTTGTTTTCAATTCTGTCTGATCATTCAATACTTTTTGCTAAGAAATCTGTAGCATGTTGTGATATAGCCAAAATGCAAATGGCCAGAAAGCTGAACTCAGTCATTTTGGTTCAGCCATTGGAAAGAATCCTCAGCTTTTTTAATTCAGTGACACTGTCCTCACACACTGGTCATTGTATTAATCTATTGGTAGCTGTAGACTAGGAACAACACATGTCCATGGAAATCTTTTAAACCACAAATCAAGGGAAGAAATAACCTGCCCACTTTTAATCAATAATTACATTTGTTTAATGTTTATATTAAGGCAATATCCAGAAGTCACAATCAAGGTGGAGATCCAGGTGTGCTGACTGCTATGGACATGGGAAGGTAAAGTCCTTTACAAAGCAAATTCAAAAATTATAACCACTTGAAAACCTGCCACCAAGTTCTCCTCTGGTGTAATAGCATAAAAACCTCAAATTTGAGCATTTAAGGTTTTCTTTGTGCTGTAAATATTGGCTGGGTATAGAGTTGGTATTATTAACCTTATTATACTAAGAGATATAATATGCAGTACAAGTTCCAGACTAACACTGGTGGGGACTCTCCTTTCAGCCTTGGATGGCAATCATATTTTACAGAATGCTTAAAACAACAAACCAGGATATTCCAGCCAATATCATGGATTGTGGGTCAACGTTGTCAAAAGTTGGTATTTATAACCTGGGTGTTATCACGCAGGCAACAAAGCCTCATGTCTTTATCCAAGCAACTGGGTGTATTTTCATCTGGAAATACTGATCTTCCCCCCATGCC
>VYZV01000436.1:63371-73938 GCA_013401275.1 Pandion haliaetus | reverse complement strand
TCCCCCCATGCCCCCATCCCATGTTTTACTGAAGGAAGTAACACCATCTTTGGAGGGCCTGAATGGCTATGTCCCAAGAGATCACAATTAGAGATAGAATATGGCTGAAATTTAAGTATTTTCGGTGCAAGTCAAAGTGTGTTCAACTTAAATAGCCTCTATAGCTATAGAAACAAATAAACAGACCACAGGAAAGATTAATTTTGTACCAAAGTCCTGTCCTACAGTCTAAGAAGTGTTGGTAGTTACCATATAAGCAATGCCTACACATACACACACATATACATGGATGAACATACATAAATAATAATTTTCATGTTATGACTGGGCTCTGAAATAAGCCTGTTCATGGTTTCTTGTGAAATACAAAAGTAATATTCACTGAAGCAAACATGCCCTTGGCGAACCTTATGCTCCAACCCATCTGTAGGGCAGACAGGACTGCTTTACAAGGCAGCTTCTGCTGGCTTCAGGACATTGCTCAGTCAGACATTCTCTGTCTATTGACGTGGTCTCTGCGATGCTAAGTTAACCCTTTAAATTAACCTCAACAATACTGGGAATAGAGAGCACTGCTGTTTTCCCCACTGTTACGCCTAGGAGAAGGCTGACTGAAGTACATCTTAGCACACATTTTTTTCCTAGGAACCGCAGAGAAACAATCTGGAAATCATGCATCTAGGTCAAGCTCTCTCTGGAAAGTATGGCATAAGGTGAACATCCAAAAGAAAGCATGGCTAGTGCGTGCACTTAGCAGGGGGCACCGGGAAACGAGAATGGGAGAACAAGGGACAGATCAGAAGAGAAGAAGAACCTGTGTACCAGTAGCACAAGCACTGCTGCATCTCAGACAGCTCTTATTTCCAGACACAGCAGCAATACATCTGCTCTACTTGTGGCAGATTGTGTGAGTCACAAATAAGATTTCACAGCCAGCAGCAAACTTGTGAACCATAAAACCCACTCCCTTAAATTGCAAAGTGATCACCTCACAGGGATGTTGTAAGGCTTGATCAACTGATATTTATAGAGCGCTTTGAGATCCTGAGATGAAAGTCACTATAAAAGGCTACAGACTTTTCATGATGTTCATAGACCACCTGCTCAGACCAGAAGCATTCACTTTTAACATTGCTTGAGCCAGCTACCAATCTGATATCTCCACAGGAATTTCCTAAAACAGATGTGGCTGTCACATTTAATCTCTCTTTTACTAGGAACTCTGAGAAAAAGGAACTCATGGAAAAGGAAATAAAACAAATTGCATTAAAACTGATGGTGAGAAGAAGCCCCGTAACTCTGTTCCCACAGCTCATGGATTCTCCATCTGTACCTTTCAGAAAGCTGCCATAGAGACTAACTCTGCGAGCTTCGCAAATTAGACCTGACCTAGATACAGTGAAGTCTTTGATCAGCAGCTGGTTAGTGTAATATTCCGACTGCAGCGAAGTTCAGAATTGCTCCACAAAGCAGCAGTTTGAAAAGAAAAACAAATAAAACGGAATTCAGGTTTTCCTGTGCTCACAACATGCTGGCCCTCATTTGACTTTATACCAAACGAATCAGTCAGTGAGCTGAATGGTGAAGTTTAAACTACTGCTGTATTCTCATAATTCCATAGTATATGCTCTCAAAAAAAATTACTTCATTATTTCCTCTTGCTCTTTATTATAGTAATAACAAACTCCAGGAGAGCAAAGAAAAGCATCATTCTGAAAACCAGAGGTGGTTATAATTAAGTCTATCATTAAGTGCTTTGTTGAATTGAGGATAAAAAATTTGAAGTTTAAAATCATGTTAGCTAAGGATAAAACAGTTCAGGGGCTTTTTTTATAAACTGATCTGAACCATATGAAACTCTTCAGAGCATGAATCTGGACTGGCACCCCTTCAGAATAAGGTTTCCCATGATGTTTTGGACTTTCTGCATTGTGTATAGAAACTGAGCACAGATGTCCCAACATATTTCAGAAACTTTAAAACCTTTTGTTCCACGATAGCAGTGGGAAACATTAATTAGAATCTTGTTTAGTGATCCTTTTTTTTTTTAATTGGCTTGTTCTTGATTTAAATGTAATTCAAAAATATAAAAGTGAATCAAATCCAAATGAAGTAACAGTTCCTTGATCCTTCACCCAGTAGTGAGAGATCTCTTAACAACCAGAATATATTTGGAGGCATATGAGAATGTGCATACTCTCGATCAGACCCTCAGATAGGCAGGTCTGACCTTTAGGATAAATTACAGCCCAAACTGCCTTTGAGGTAGATTTCAGGAAAGGTTCTACCATTGCAAAGTTGCAGCGAATGACTCAGAGATGGACTGTTGCTGCAAACAGTTCATTAGTATTTTTAAAGGGGTAGGGGTGCTCTCCCATTCAAAAAATGGGACATAAGCATTATGCTGGCTATGGAAAAGTTTTTAAATTCCTTTTGCTGAGTGGGCAGTCATTAAAGAATAAATGGTTGAAGTTGATTGTCTTTTTTCCACCAAGCAGAATTTAAAAAAAACCAACAAACTGTAACAATCACAGTAAGGCTCTGTGTGGCACAAAATCTTCCACTTTGTGCTTTAGTTTGTTACAAAAAAAGGAGAAGTTGCTGGAGGTGATACCATTACAGAAACATATTTTGCTGGTGCTGTGTAATAGTCATGTATCTCCCAGATAGTGCCCTTCCGGGCTATTTGCTACAAACATCTCAAGGAGAGATATATTTACCTTAAATTCCTAGCTGGCAAACCCTGCACACGGTGGTTTATGAGGCAATGGTGGATGGTCCTCACAAACTGGGAGAGAGTATTCACAGCACCTGTTTTGGGAAGCATCAGGAAACTGGCTAGGTGTGATGTGCCTTTCACTCGCTTGCTTTTGGCCATGCAGTGGCGATACACCTGTGCTGCTGGTTTGGAACCATTACTTTTCAGGCCCATGCTGCTATTTCTTTAGTTGTCCAGGACCCTTAAGCTTCTTCACATTCAGGCTGACTTCAGAGGCAAACTTTGCTCTTCTCTTGGTGGAGCAACTGGTGCAAATAAAGTGGAAACTGAAGAACTGTGAACACTGGAGCCCCTACTGCAACAGCTAAATCCTTCACAAGGAATATGAAGATAAAACAAAGGATCTGATGTTGGGTGGCTTCATAAAAACCAGGCAATGATGGTGATTCATATTTAAGAAGCTGTGGCCCCTCGCTACAGGAAAGACACTGAGGTGCTGGAGCATGTCCAGAGAAGGGCAACGAAGCTGGTGAGGGGCCTGGAGCACAAGTCTTATGAGGAGCGGCTGAGGGAACTGGGGTTGTTTAGCCTGGAGAAAAGGAGGCTGAGGGGAGACCTTGTCGCTCTCTACAACTACCTGAAAGGAGGTTGTAGTGAGGTGGGTGCTGGTCTCTTCTGTCAGGTGGCTGGTGATAGAACCAGAGGAAATGGCCTCAAGTTGCAGCAGCGGAGGTTTAGATTGGATGTAAGGAAAAATTTCTTCACTGAAAGAGTTGTCAGACATTGGAAGAAGCTGCCCAGGGAAGTGGTGGAGTCATCATCCCTGGAGGTATTCAAAAAGCATGTAGACAAGGCACTTCATGACATGGTTTAGTTGGCATGGTTGATGGTTGGACTTGATGATCTTAAAGGTCTTTTCCAACCTAAATGATTCTATGATTCTATGATTCTATGTTTAGGAGGCAGCAACCAGTAGCTTCTGAATCTGTGCTGAGCTGTACAAGTATTGGGAGGCAGAAAGGGCTGGAGCCCCTGATGGTCCTCTGTGCTCAGAACTGGATCTTAATATTTATGTTAGCTCCCCAAAACTTTTCCACTCAAATCTCTATGACCTCAGCCAAAGATCCAGTAGTGCTTTCTCTCAAGCTAGATTATGGCTGCAGACACCAGATATTGCAGCACCAAGCTGTTTGGACAGCCAGTAAGGGGTGGCAGTGGCAACTCAGGCATGGAAAGCAGATAGTGCATCATCTGCTCTCCCCTGCAGAAACACCTTTGGGAGGTGCAGGGAACGTTGCTGGTATGCCTGCCTTCCATTTCCTTTGCTTATTTGTTTTATCTCATTCATTGATTGAGCTGGGCATTAAGGTTTTCAGTTGCAAAATAAATGTATCTGGACAGATGATGTGTAACATTCTCTTATGCTCCCCTAATTTTTTTTAAGGTTAAGTAAAGATGCTCATGATTCCAAGCTCTACCTGGCCTACTGCAGACTAGCCTCACACCGTGTGGATGCTGGCCATGAAATGATCAGTCCATCCTTGCCAATATCCCTAGTGATGCGGCTGGGCAACAAAAGGCAAGGGCAGGCTGCCTGGCTGGACCCTTCTGCAGGGCGCTCTTAGGTTGCACCTGAGGCAGGCCAGGCAGAGCAGAGTGTGCAGGTGAGGTCTGTGCTAACAGGGTGTGAAGGGCGGTGGGGCAGGTCTCATGGCAGGGTATATGCTCTATGGTGTGACTATATGGATGAGAAGAATTGGACACCCATCAGAAACTCATCCAAAGAGTTGGGAAGGGGAGTCATTGGGTTAAGAAATGGTGTTTGGCAGCAGAAGCAGTCTTTTCTGGCTGTTACCTGCACAATTTCAATGTTGTTACTGTTTATTTGAAACACAGGATTAGCTAAGGGTCTCCTAACTCCAAGCTCCCCCCAAAAAGTCAGAAAGTGCCAGGAAAGAAGGAGATAATACTGATCCATGTGTCAGTCAATGGTGACAATATTGGAGCTGGCCCATCATTGCAACACTGAACAACCCTGACCTGAAGCTTAGTCACCTGTGTAAAGTATCACATGGTCCTTTGCAGCTCCAGGAAGTTAGGACAGTCTGTGAGCTTGGGTCACCTAGCTCGAGAGGTTTCTCCTGCCCTTCTGCATGCTCATTTCATAATCAAAAACAGTTTTCCTCCCAGACTGAAACAGATGTAAGTTAGGAGGGGTTTTCTCATATTCATGCTTTGTGAGTAAAATGTTTCCAAGTAGGGACTGCTCTTCCTACTTATGTTAAACTTGGGGTTTTTATTTAAGATGAAGATTCCTGTGTCACAGATATATATATATATATGGAAATGAGAAATTATCTCAATTGTTCTTTTTAGAATAAGGGGCCCAGATTAGCTCGCATACAGGAAGTAGCGTTTTCTCCATGTCCTTTAAAAGTGCACAGAAGAAAAATGGAGTCAAAACACGCTGCACCATCTCAGCATGACCCATGTTCTCAGTGAGAGCAAATCAACTGAGAATACGTCAAATCTGGGGATCTGCCCAGAGGAGCTATGCCGTAGCTGGGTTTCCCATGGCTTTGCTTTCTAGATACACAGAAGCATGAAAAGTGTATGGGAAGAAACACATGGGTAGGTTCCAAATGCAAGTGAAAATAGCCTTCAAATGCTCCAAGTCAGCTGACTGACAACACAGGACTAGGCTTTTTAGTCACAATTTAAAACTAATAGCTATAACCTGGATCCAGGCAAGATCCTCTTTCCCCCATCTCCATTTGGGCAAATATCAAAGAGGTCATGCCCACTGCTGACTGCACCAGTGCCACTGGGAAAGTGACCACTGAACTGTATTAGGTCGTCATCTTACATCCAAAACTGCAGTTCTGAAACCCCTTCTTTCCCATTGCTTATTGCTACTGGCAATCCTTACCCCTGCAGCTCAGCGTTTGGGTTGTTTTCATCCACAGGGAATATAGTTCTCAGACTTAATGTAAATGAAATCAAGGTAGTGGAGCTGATCAAGAGGGTCGCTTCAAAAGCACAATCCCAATCCCAAGTAAAAAGCTCACGTAAACACACTCACTGCAGGCTCCTCTACTATACTGTCAGTGGGGTCTGTAGGTGTGGTTCATTTAACCCATCTCAGACATCGGTTTTCAGCAGGGGATAGAAGGTTGAAATTGTACAATCTATACTAAAAGAAAGTCACAATTATCTAATGATCCTTTTTTGCCTTGCACTCCATGATTCTGGGATATGGTGATTTAATTAAGGAAGACGATGCTCCCCACAGGGCTTGCAAAAGCAAATATTGTCATGTGTCCCTCATAGTCAAGAATTAGGTGGAGCAGGCACAACAGTGACTAAGCAGGTCAACTCACAACAAAAGGCAAAATACTTCAGAGTCATCACAGTTAAACTTCATTGCTCATGCAATCAGTGCACTGCAAAAGATCGGTATTTGTCACTCTGTTGAGGCGCTGTCAGCCAAAATGAAATGTTCAGTTTGTGTTCATGGTTCAGTTTCTTTAGCTGCCAGATGGCCTTTTTGTGCTCCGCTGCAGTTCCACTCCATCACAGTGGAGGTCTGTTTTCAGACATCGCTATCGCTGCCTTGTAAACTTCTAGCTTATTAAAGCGTTTGACTCTCCTCCCTCCCCAATTGTATACTGCAAGTGTCACAAGAGCTTATGCAAATCCTTTGCCTCCTAAGAAAACCAGGCATATCAGTCGGGGCACTTACAGAATGAGCAGATTCATAAACAAATGGCACTTCTTTTCTGCCTGGGTCTATGGGAGGTTTATCTCAGCTTTCTTTAAACTTCCAGTTAGAAAAAGCTGGCCATAGACTGCCAGCAGCCAAACATCATAAGAATGGCTACCTTGCTGATGTGAGGGGGTAAGAACAAAGTGTGTTTAGAAAGGTCCCTCCTCTGCAATATTCTCTCTCAGTCAGGGGTTCTGTCAAATTCAGGCTGTACTCAGATCATTTGGATAACTATCCTTTATGAGTTTGTTTAAAACCGTTTTCTACTGATTCATTCTTTTAGACTTGGCAATATTCTGCAACAGGCCTTTTCTGGTATTTAAATGAGCGTTATGTGCAAAACTATTTTTATTTCTTTTAAACATATTCACTAATTGGCCACAGTCAATACTTGTGGCAGTAGGAATGCCATCACAAAAGGATCTCAGCTTCACTCCCAGCCACCTGTGAGGCTTTGCAAGGAAAAACAGATCATACCTATTGATCTTAAACTAACACATTAAGACTCCAGGATTTTCCAATCCATCTGGAGCAAAAGGAAATGGTCAACAAGAATGTACCTTTGAAACTAGCTCCAGGGCCAGAGGGGGGCCTTCCAGTAAGTATTAAGCTCAGACTGAAGTTCTACCTTCAGCCTAATAGATGTTTGTGTCCTCAACTCTAAAGTGAAGCTATCCACCATTCAGTGGAAGTGCTGATAAAACCACTGACTTAGGTCCCATATCTTCCTGTAGACCTTATTCAGTATTTCATTAACACTAGAAGTAGTAGTAGCTGTTTCACTTCTTCCAAGGCTGACAATCCACCTAAGATATCAGTGTGTCGTGCCTGCAGAACAGAGTGCCCCATGTCCTCAGCAGCATTAAACGCACTGCGGGGTAGTGCTGGGACAGCCAACAGGGACCAGACAGGAGTTGCTGTCCGAGGACGTGGCTTCTTAGGCGGCAGCTTCTTACACTGAGTCAGTCGCTAGCATGGCAATAATTTCCGCATTCCCTCACAGTTCAGGTCACCACAAGCCCAAAGCAGGGTGTGTAGTCAAACACACTGCAGTTAGTATGTCTCTAGACCCAGACCGGTCCTGACAGGCACCTGTATGTATCCCACGTTTTTACACAACACTGGCACCTTCCCATATTCCTTAAACAACGTGGGCCCACGTGTACCAATAAAACAAGCCGGCTTTCTCTCACACAGTCTCAGAGTCAACAGCTATAACCAGCAGACGCAAAGTTAGTTGAGCTTTTGTAATATTGCCCTAGGGTGATACGAGTCACTCATTTATCTCCCCACTCCAACAGGCAATTCTTTCACGCTTCCTTACGTCCCCATCCCAGCACCACCTCAGCACTCCTCTTGCATTCTCCCCAGTCTAAGAAGCATCCACAGGGCAAAGGAGACAAAGTGTTGTTTTATATTTATTTCATTTATCATTAGTGCATCCCAAAATTTGCTCTTCTCTGTCACATCGCAAGCTCATTTTGTGCAAAAATGACATAGCAGATTCCTTTTGACATACCGAAGCAGATCTTTTGCCTTGCATTCTACCAGTGATAATGCGTCCACAGCCGTCCGTCCTGTACTTATTGTAGGGAAAGGCGAAAGCACTAGGTCAGCAGCAGACCTGCTTGTGTGTCTGTGGAGCAGAGTGCACGCCTTGCAGAAACATTCAGATGGATTTTGGATTACTATCTTGGGTGCTGGAAGCATTTTAGCCATATTAGCAAAATGCTCCGGCTGAGCCAATTAGCCCTAATTACAGGAGCAGTTACATTATACTAGGGGGAGTTGTATCCTTACACAGTTACACTACTTTGCTGTTTATCTCCAGTATCTCTGCATAAACTTCATTATGCCTTATGGTGAGAAAAGTGACCATTGGTTTTTCCAGGGTGAAGATAAGAACAGAGACGGACAAATGAATATGAGGCTGCCTGTAATCCTTTTTCTTAGCCAAGTGGCTTAGAAGGTGAGGACAATGTAAAAAAGCTTGAAAATCCTCTAAACATACCTCCACTTAGTTTCTTCCAAAGCAGCATGAAGGAAAAAATAATCTCATTTAAGAGTAAGAAAGAAAAGTAATGGAAAATATTTTTTTTACAAATTTGCTGAAGATGTTTCGGTATGTTTAAAGCCCCCACTAGGCACAGACCTAACACAGACCTGGTGAAAACACACAGACATCACTTGAATGCCCTACCAGCAGCAGCTCGCTATTCCTTGCAACGTCACTAAGGAATATGAGTTATTTTTGTTCTCCTAATGGTGAGTGGGAAATCACAGCAGAGAAGTTTTGTGATTTATCCAAGCCCTGGGGAACGTGGGAGAGGCATCCGACTCAGAAACCCCAGCGTGGTGGTTCCCAGTCCTGTGTCGTGCCATCCCTTGCCCCAGGCATTAAAAGCCAGTATAATTAGAGCTCCCCAGTGAGTGGTTCGCCAGCAGAGCCCTGGGAGGAGGAGGCTGTCACAAACTAACCTAACCACTATGCTGCTGCTGGGAAGCAGGAGAGCTGCCTCTCTGGAAATGAAAAGCCGTTGTTACAGGGAAATGTGCAGGTCGCCACTGCATTCGAGAAGCCTCCTCCTTGCTATGTGCGGTCTCTGGCTCCTGTGTGCCCCTTCCCAGGAAGGGAAGAGCTGGGGGGGAACCGAACGAAGAAGCAGCAGCACTTTTCCTGGCCGGGGGGCAGCCTGGTGCGTATAATTCAGTGTGGATTCAACGTCCAGTGAGATGCCACTGGGCATGCAGCGAAGCACACCGGGACCCATTGCCCTGACCCGGGGCATCTGTAGCAAAGGGAGAGACGTGCCGGAGGACCGCAGGGGGAAAGGGAGGCAGGAGGCACTCAGCAGCAGGAGAACAACGCAAGAGCAAGCACCACCCAAGAAAAGGCGAGCAGGGGTAGCATCCCTGAAGCATGGATGTTCTGAAGCATCCCGGGGGGGCTGAGGGCTCTACGGGTCCACGCACATCGCTGTGGGAATATTCCCAGAGGTGTAGGGGCTCTGGCCACACAATGCACCAGCATTGGTGGGGTGTGGTGGGGTGATCACAACACCCCAGGCAGGAAAGCTGATCAGGCTTTTGGAGACGCGGTCACTGGCATGCACAAGGACTTACTTGCCCCGCTCCATGTCTGCACTCAGTTACCCGGGCTCTTATAGGGCTGTTCTTTAATACTGGGGGGCTTCTTGTAAATAGGGCTCATGTGCTGCTGCAATTGGGCTGCATAACGTCTCTGTCCCTCCAAGGGTTTGAGGAACAAGACGACGGCAACGCATAGGGCTGGAGTGCTCAGGTCTCTGCCAGGGCTGGGGAAAGCAAGCGAGGAGGCTTCGTCCCCTTGCACCCCCTGATCCTGCCAAGCATTGACAGCAATCCATTTCCAGGAGCCGGACTCTGGATGCGTGGGATCGTGAGCGAGAGGTGGTCACGGGGCAGCTGGCAGGAGACGATGGGGGTTAGCCCGGTACAAAGCACCTGCGCGCTGCACGGGTGGCTACCTGGCTACCTGCTCAGCGTGGGTCTGGTGCAGAGCCGGCTCCTGCTGGCAGGGGCTGCCACCACTTCCCACAGCTGCCGGGACCAGGCTTCTCCCCGGGGAAACTCGGCCTCTTGCCGGGCTCGGCAAGAGGAGGGAGATTTCTTCAGCGTGGGCAGAGAGGCTGCCATCGGTGACCACGTAATTAGACATTATTCCACATGCCAGCACTAAAACTCTGCCCCGCCAAGAGCAGCAGTGCAGGGCGGTCAGGCCCCTCCGCTCGAGGTGCGGTTTTTCAGGATTATTCCTCCCGAAATCGCCGGGCTGGTTTGTGTGGGGAGCTCGGGGGCTTCTAGCCGGTGTCTGAGGGGGCGGCGGGCAGCCTCGACACGCAGCCCCGCTTTCCTCGCACCAAATTGCTCTGAGGAGTGCCCCCATCTTTCGTATTTTCGGTCCGCGCAGGGACGCTGCCCAGGCGCCACAGCGTGGGCGCAGCGTGGGGGGCCGCGGCAGCACCCGCTCGTGCCGTGGGCGGGTGGGGGGGCAGCGGCAGCCCCCCCTCCCCGGCCCCTTCCCGGCGCCCTGCCCGGGCTCC